>CAUYRH010157568.1:0-17485 GCA_963574655.1 Perodicticus potto | reverse complement strand
CCATTCATGGGTCGATGGGCATTTGGGCTTCTTCCATGACTTAGCAATTATGAATTGGGCTGCAATAAACATTCTGGTGCAAATATCTTTGTTAAAAGGTGATTTTACATGTCAAATCTACTAAGTATAGATTATAAATGTCTTAGCACAATAAATCAGAAAGTGTGGTGAAGGCTATATTAATCAGTTTGATTAAAATATTTTGAAATATCTGTAAAATCAGCACATTGTACCCCATACATGCATTAAATGTGCACAGCTATGATGAAAGGAAGGAAGGAAGGAAGAAAGGAAAGAAGGAAGGAAGGAAGGAAGGAAGGAAGGAAGGAAGGAACGAAGGAAGGAAGGAAGGGCACAGCCTCAGGTACCTGTGAAGACCTGGCCCCACAAATCATTCATTAAGAAAATGGCTTGCTAACCTCCCATAAGTCAGGGCATGAGAATTGTATCTGCATCTAGCAACTAAAATGAAAGCCTGGCTAATTCCACACTAATAATGAATTGCAAGGTTACCTTCCAGGTGACAGAACTGGAGACAAGACAGAGCCAAAGACTCTTCCACCTCTCCAGGGCCATGTACATAATTATGGCTTCCTTCCCTCCCTTATTTTCTAGGAAATGTAGATTTCTTGGGCCTCAAAGAATGTAGAAACTGCCTCATCATCCATCCTTTTCCTTCTTTCTGTATGTCATTAAAGTTCTACAGGTTGCAACACTCTCCCCCCACCAAAAAATAGCCCCAGTTTGTTTGAGGTTTGTGCTTTCCTCAGGTACATCCTCAAAATATTGACTTAATAAATCTCCATTGATTGAGGTTTATTTTAGATTTTTGCTTCAGTCATTCATTTGCAGTGACACACCTTATAAACACAACACTATTTCCTCAGTATGGCAGTATAATATATGATGCCTGAAAATTAACTTGTATATTAATTATAGCCTGTCTTTGTCTCTACTTATCTCCAAACAAATGAGTGCAACTGAGGGTGACAAGCATTGCTGCTGTTCCCCACAAATTCTCAAGTGCTCTACAAGACTGTAAGACCCATTGCATGGAAGTAAAGAGGAAGGCATAGGAAATACAGCCACCTGAGCTCAAAAGAATGAAGTTACCTGGTAGGAGAAAGACGGAGTTTGGCCCCCCCAAAAAAGATGTAAACAAGAGAGTGCTTTCTACTTCACCTTCTGGATCTGAATTGGGAGTAGAGTTTCCTAGAAGGATACCCACCTCCAGACTGTTTTCCTACTTGAAAATTATCTTATTTATTTTTTCTTTCATACTTAGACAATACCTCCAAAAATTGATGTGGGTGTTAATATTCGCTTCTTGACACTTTAAAAAGTTTCTTAAAGGCAATGATATTTAAAATACTAGCTAGGGTTGCCCATTTCAGTGAGAAAGAAAGACAGAGAAAGAGTAAAAAGTAAGAACAAAAATGTTATCGCTCAGTATGAGCTCAAACTCAATGGAAAGAAAGACTTGGAGACAGAAATACAAGAGTAAGCAATTAAGCTTGCAAACTTATCCCAGAAAATGTGCTACATTCGTCATTGCTGAATGTCACTACAGTCACCTTTGAACTCCTCCCTTTGGGAAGCTGTGCACTAATGCCAGAGCCTAGTCCACCCTTGAAAGCACTTTTTCTTTGCTTTGGATGAGTTCACAGACTTAACTGGCAGACCTCATAAGATGATAGCTTTGATGGCCAGTCCAGAAAAAGACCTCCAAAATTGCTTTGAAGAGTCAACTAGGTGCATAGCTTCACACGGGAAGTACTTTGAATGAGACATAGTGATATTTAGCAATGAGGTATGTTGCACTTTTTCTATGATGAGTGCACAAACCTAATTGTTTAACCTCATTTAAAACAAACTATACACACACACACATATCTGCTTTATTCCTGATGAAAACTCTACTGAAAGCAGTGGCATGGATGTGTGGTCATGACGTACTTTCTGATAATCTTCTGTGGTTCACAACCTCTGATCCAACTCCCATGAACTGGTATACTCCAGTGTACCCCTGACATTCACACTTTGTGTAATCCTCTCTCTGTAAGTGCAGACTGGACCTGATGATGTGCCCATAATGAATAGAATACAGTGGGAAGTATAGGATGTTTCTTACAAGGTTGGATTATCAAGAGGCTTTGACTTCCCTTTTTCTGCCACTTACTCTTTCTTTTTCTAGTTTTCAGATAGCTCACTCCGAGGAAACAATCTGTCCTGTTGAGAGAGACTCTCTCAATAACCCTACAGGGAGAAGACGTGGCCTCTGAGAAACAGCCAACAGCCATGTGAGTTGGCTTCCTATAGAATCTTTCTAAATCAAGCCAGATAAGCCAAACTGAGATTGCTGACACGTGAAACTGTGAGCTAGTAAATATTTTACATCACTAACTTTTGGGGGAGTTTGTTATGCAGTAACTAACAAACTTCTCCTGGAGAATACTTTCTTACACAGAAAAACAAAAGGCATGTAAAGAGAGAGAATCCTTTTTCCCAAAGAGAGACTGGGTCTGTCAGAATATTAAAACAAGAAGAAACTAAGCCACACATCCCTACTTTTTCTATTTCCAAATTCATTCACCAGTTATATAAATATTCCTTCTTGCCCCAGGGAATGTAACTTGAGGACCAGAATTGTCCAGACACGGCCTTATATTGCTTATACAACAAACTAGGTAGGACCTGGGAGCTCATCTTTTTCCCAGCTGAGGGGAAAGCCTTCAAGTCATGGGACCTGGACGATTCTTTTTAGGGTTTCATTCAAGTAGTTGGAATGGATTCAAGTAGTATTCTAGGAGACTGTACCATCCCTTCAGCCTCAAGTTCCAAAGGACAGAGTAGCTGTCTTTTTCTAGACAATGCTGTAAATAGAGAGTATTAGTAGAATGCTCAGTATCAAGTAATCTGTGTGTTGCACCAAGGCAAGACCATTTTTTCATGTTTTCCCTATAAGAAGGGGCATTGGTGAGGTTGAGAGAGTCACCGCTTACTGGAGTAGAAACCATTCTGGTTTACGACGTGCTCAAGCTAGCATGTTCCACCTTAGGACAATGGAGAGTTTGAACAGTGCATGTACCTCTGTCTTATTGTCTCTGACCCATGAGGTTTTCTGTTTTCCAATACAGTCAATTTTATAACCTATGCTGTGTTATGTTATGGACTCTATTCCAACTACTTAAATGAAACCCCATTACCCTCAGCGAGAAAGGGGGACATGAGTGAGAGACTTTAGATCCATCAGAAGTATTTATTATGTATTTTTCTCTCAATCAAGAGTAGAAATATATGTAGGAAGAGTTAAGTCTTACTCCCAACCCCCACACACATATGCACAGAAATAGGAAAAGACAATGTAACTGGGGTGACAGAACCAGGACTTAAACACTCATGTATAGGACAGACTTAGAAATACAAGTGGTTCCATGTGGCAATATAAAAAGGCAAGTGCAAGGACACGGTCTAGTGCAGTATCAGAATGATACATCGATATGGCCATCCCATTGCATAATTCTGTGTTGCCCAACCCAAAGAGAGCAGTTCCCCTGGACTTGTGCAATGCAGTGGGCCCAGGAGAGCCCTTAAATGACCCCAGTCACTCATATCTCCTTCTCTCACTTGAACTTTCTTATTTTAGTGATGACAGTTTTACAAACACAAGCAAAAACAAAAAAAGTCTAAATCAGTCTAAGACCTGCCACCAAGGCACTGAATTGCCTCTTACCTTTGTGTTGTTTTTGTGGGACTGCTCGAAATAAGTAGCAGGATGATTCATCATAGCCTCTGGAAGTCGTCTGACAGAACTCTATTCCAGTGTCTGACTGAAGCTACTTATATCTTGTGTCATTTTCTGCAGTGACTCAGTTCCAAGCAAAGATTAATGCAGTTAGAGCATTTTGCAGAAATAGTAAATCACCCTTGCAACTGATTGCAACTCCAGAGCCTCCTAGCCTGTGAGTTATTCATGTAGCTCTCCAGCGTGGCTTTCATAAACAGATATTGTTTCATTGGTTGCTAATCATTCCTGCCAAAGTTAGAGTAGGCTCGACGCCATGGGAATAGCGAGGTTTTATTAGGAGGAGGAAAAAGTTTGCAAGGTATAAAAAATTTCAAGCTATGCCCTGTTCTCAACTTTTCTTATGTTGATAGTGCATATATGTTTAAGAAGAATTTATATTCAGAGTCTGTGTATAAAATCTCACCTGAGCATGCCATTTTGATAATCAACCCACTGAATTATTTAATTTTATATAAATCACTTATGCTTTTTTTACAGTGTTTGCTGTGTTTGGCAAAGATAGTTTTCTGTGTCAAAATAAATGACAATCGCACAAGCAAATAGTGTTAAGAAGATTTACCAAGAAGGTTAATCTATCCTTGGTGCCTTTACTACCTATTCCTAGAAGGTGGTATTTCTGGAAAAATAGAATTTTTAATTTATAACATAATAAACATGATTTATTGTCTACTTGTTTGTTTTTAATTATTAAAACAGCTTTTCAGGACAGTGATAGTGCACCAGACCTGAGACTATCTAATAACAGGGAATGACCCTAGAAGATTGGGTAATTTATGATAGAGACTCAGAAGGTCTATTGAACAGTAAAGTTCAACAGTCTAGTAAGACTGCATGTCTTTCTTGGGTTTTTCAGTGATGCTTATTTATATATGAGAAATGTTACCTAATGGTAATAGATAAAGAAGTCATTTCATTTGAAGCCTTCATTGCTCTCACTTCTGAACCAAGGCTATTTTGAATTCCAGCTTCTTTATTAGATGCAGTGCTCTCAAGAAAATTTATATTTCATGTGCCCAATCAACCTCTGAAATAAAGTTGAGAGAAATCATCCTTGGAAATATCAACCTAAAAATTGACTGTGCATCAGACACCCTTTCCTGCTTGGTTGGGCACAGTTGAGACGCTAGAATATCATTCTTGTCAGATGAAATGTCTTTAGACATTTCCATGTCCTTCACTTAATGACTAAAGAGGCTTGGTGGCTAATTGTCTAACTTAGCAGTGGCATAACTAAATAGGTGAAGGAAAAGGAGCTTCTTCAAGGAACCAAGAGGCAAAAGACTTCAGAAACAGCTCCATTTCACGACCCTCCTGAGATCATTGCCTTTCACTCGGAGTCAGTGCAGTTGGGCTCATCAATGATGATAGGTTACATCAGATACCTGTTTCCATTGCTGAACCTCAATTTCTCCCCCAAATTAGTTCTTTTTCTTCTTTTCACCGTAGATGCAGAGATTAAATAATGTGTCCCATTCACATTTCACGTCAAGCATGTCAGAGTAGACAAGGCTGCTATGTCTCATAGTGGGTTTGGGAGGCATAGGGAGGACAGCTCTTGCTCTCTATTGTAGATTCTAAACTTAAGTCCAAGCAGCATTAACATTGTGGAAGTTCAAATGGTTAAAATCAAATTTCCCTGTCAATGCAAATGATCTACAGATTCTAGGAACTAATGTGTAAGATCCAGACATTAACATTTAGATATTAGGTAAGCATAGGTGTGGCCAAGAATGCCTATGGAAAATAATCTGAAATAATTCCAGAAGTTTACCAGACATTGCCAAAGAGTTTGAAACATAGTAACCTATTATATTTCATTGGTTTGTTGGATTCATTTAAAGGAAAAGAATCATCAAGAAAAAAATAATCAAACAACTCCATAAAAATGTGGGCAAAAGTCATGAACAGAAGTTTTACAAAAGAAGAGAGACTAATGGCCAATATGCACATGAACAAATGTTCAACATCTCTGTTCATCAGGAAAAGGCAAATCAAAACCACAGTGAGGTGTCACCTAATGACAGTCGGAATGCCTTTTACCAAAATGCAAATTCTCAATACAACAGATGCTGGAGTGGATGTGGAGAGAAGTGAACACTTATATACTGTTGGTAGGGCTGCAGACTAGTGCAGTCTCTATGGAAACGTGTATGCAGATACCTCAAAGAACTAACTAAAGGTAAACTAACATTTTTTTTATTTTTTGAGACAGGGCCTCAAGTTGTCACCCTGGGTCGAGTGTCGTGGCATCACAACTTACATCAACCTGCAACTCTTGGGCTCAAGCAATTCTCCTGCTTCTGCCTCCCAAGTAGTTGGGACCACAGGCATACACCACAATGCCTGGCTATTTTTTGATTGCAGCCATCATTGTTGTTTAGCGGGCCCAGGCTGGATTCAAACCTGCCAGCTCAGGTGTATGTGGCTGGCTCCTTAGCCACTTGAGCCACAGGCACCAAGCCTAAACCTAACATTTGATCCAGCAATCCCACTATTGGGTATTTACCCAAAGGAAGAAAAGTCATTTGGTCAAAAAGACACATGTGTGCAAACATTTATTGCAGCACAGTTCACAGTCACAGAGATGTGGGACTAACCCAAGTGCTCATCAATATATGAGTGGATTAATAAAATGTGGTTTACACATACCAGAGAGTATACATTAATACCTTTTACGACAACCTGGATGAAACTGGATATCATCTTCTAAGTAAAGCAAAACTTTGCAAGAATGGGAAAACAAACCACACCACATGTACTCACTATTCAATCAATACTTACATGCACATCCAGTAGTAAAATTCAACAGAAAGCAAGCGGGTGTGAGAGGTAAGGAGGGGAGGGGTAAATTCACACCCAGTGGGCACACTTCACACTATCCAGATGAGGAACACACAACGTTGACTCAAAGTGTACAAAAGAAAATCATGTAACCAAAACATTTGTACCTCCATAATATTCTTAAAATAAAAATAAAAGAAATGATATGGTATGAAACAGATAAATCAGTTGATATTGTCATGTAATTTCTATTTTAATCATTTTTATTTGATTACTTAATAGTGGAAGAGCAGCGTAATCTTTAATATTCATAGTATTCCTTTAACTTTTTTTGTTTTAAACTTGGAACAGTGAAGATGGAACAGAACCACTCTTGAAAAAATTGTTAAGGCAGACTGACTTTTAAGTATTATCTCTACTTTTATACTGTCTGAGAATGATGCACTGCTCCAATATCACCTCCTCCCAACCACCACCAAAAAGCTAATGTACTTACAACATAAAGTCTAAACAACCTGACAATTTATAGCAATACTTTCTGAAAGAACTTTCTGAAATGTGGGAAATACTCTATAGCTTCACTGTCCAATATATATAGACGTTAAGTGCTTGGAAACTGGCTAGCGCAGCTGAGGAAATAAATTTAAAATCTTTATTTAATTTAATTTCATTTAAATTTAAATAGCTATCCATGGTAGCTTTTGGCTACCATATTGGATAGTGATATTTCTATAGTTTCAGCATCTTACACCTTACCTCTTCACAGAGACTTTTGAATTATTTGAGCCAAACAAGACATATTTCTTTGGTCCAGTTCTTCATCTTTATGCTGACTTATTAACCCAATCAGTATATTAAGTTAAATGGTTTTATTTCACCTTGGATATCCATCTTATATTCACACATAAACACACACATGTGCACACTACCTCATCTTATTTATAAACTGCAAAGGATGTCTCTTGCCAGGACTTTTATTTGTGTTCATTCTGACCCACGCTATTATAGTCAGTACTGACTTCCATTTGGGAACCTTATGCTTTAAAATATCTATAAAGACTAGCAAGCCTGATGGGAAATTGAGCTGTGAAGAAACCTACTAAAGAAAAAATAAGAAACAAGGCTTTGGAAAAATGTATGTTGTGGTTCATCATACATGTAGCTGTGGAGAGACATCCTGGCTAAGGGAATCTGCACATGTTCAAGGGTCATAAATGTCTGCATTCCAACCCTAGTTGTACTGCTAACTACTGGTGTAACAACACTGGACATGTTAAAGGACCTGTCTGAGTCTGAGATACCTTATCTATAAAAATTAGTCTTGACATCTAAAATCATTGAAAAAATTAAATAAGACAGTATACGCAAATGGTTTAGTATGTATTCAAATTTCAATATATCAATTCCTTGCCTTTCCATTTTTAAGGTAAATATTTTGAAACATATGAAAATTAATTGAAGCCATGTATACTACAGAGATAGTCAAGTAATCAAGTACTTTTGAGAAATGAGTTGAGTGCAACTTTGGAAGTAGGGTATTTCTATGAAACCACGCTTTCTCTAAGCCCCAGGTAGGTGGTACATGTTCAGGGTGGTGGTGGGAAGAACTTCTTTATCAAAAAATCCTTTTTGGTTGGTTCCTTCTCTATGATTCGGCAAAATGCCACTTATAACAGATGGATATGAATACAGACAACCAAAGAGGCTATGCTTGCACCCCAAGTCTTGGCATATGGTACCAGATTCCCTCACTAGGCTGTCAAAACAGCGGCTGGGCACTTTCCCCACCTGCAGTTACAAAGCTCTGCCAAGGGTGTCTGAGCTCAGAGAAGAACTTGCAGTTAGCTGGTTTTCCTGGGTTGCAAGCAACAGTTATTGCCTTCCAAGCACTAGGAGACATTTTTCAAATCTTTCTTTTAAATCTCGAGAATGAAGGAGATATTTAACCATTCAAAAGTGTCCATCCTTTCATTAACATTGAGAGACAGTAAATTTTGGTAGAAATAATTGAAGAGAGATGTATTCAAATCTCGACAATTTACTTCCAGTGAAATAAAATTATTGTCATTTGCTTGTCACCAACGGAGATTTTATTAACATAATTTTTGTATGCATACAAACAAAATATTTGATCTTTAGTTATTGCCTCTTCAACTGCAAATAAAAAATCCTTGATAAAATTGTAGTGATAATTAGAATTAATGATATAAAGGAGACTCTAGATAGCTGTGGTGGTCATAATAGTAATATTGGTAATAACAGCAATAACTAGCATTTATTTACCATTTATTATACATGAAGCATGGTTCTAAATGCTTTACAACTGTTCAATACTTAATCCTTAAAGCGTCCTCACATACATACATATTTGGTAAAAAAGAGATGAAGAAACTGAGGCAGAATGAATTTAAATAACTTGCTCAAGATTACAAAGCATAAAACGTATAAGGCAAGGAACAAAACTCAAGCAGTCTGGCTGCAGAGCCTGCAAGCTTAAGAATTACTGTAGGTGTTGAGGGAGTGGTAACTATTTTATGGGAGAAAAAAAGATTCACAGGAAATTGAGTATGTTAATGAAATCTCCATTGGTGAAAAGCAAATGACAGCTATAGGGTCTGTGAATGATTTCTATCTGGCACTTCTTGCTTAGGTAGGAAAAATTTGCTGAGGGAAGGATAATTCAAAGTCACTCCTTTATATGAGAACCCAGAAATAGTGCTACAAAAGTCAAAATCATTACATGTATATTATAAAGAAACAGTCTAATTTAAGTAATTGAGCAAATCCTGAAAGAATTGTTTTTATATTATAATTGCTGACAGAATAAATTTAGTTAATGGATTTTATATTCTTAAATGTACATTTGATATTAATCCTACCCTGTATTTATATGTGGTTTTATATACAGCACATTAAACACAGTCTGACCTGATGAAATTGATTTTATTATATCTGGCAAAATTTAACCGCTTGTGGAAACCAGATTGGTCTCACTTGTGTATTTGAAACCCGCTTTTCACCAAATAGATGTCTGTTTTTTTTTCTCCTGTTAAGTATCATGGATCTAAGGAGAGGAATATCAACTGAGGGTTATAAGAAAGTTAAAATATGGATTGATTCAGATTCATTTTCAAATTTATGTAAATAAAGAGCCCTCACTGAGCTTACTTTGAACATTTAAAACACTAGATACAATGCTTTATACTATAAATGCAATATTTCCTCAAATATATATATATGCCTTGATTCAATATAATTCCTACCATGAAAAGGGACATCAGGAAACTAGAGCTATATTGAGATAGAAACACCTATAATTAGGCAAAGGGATATTAAAAATAAAGAAAAGGAAACAGATAAAAGAAAGAAGATGGACAAGAAGGGCAAAGAAAAAGAGAGACTGCAGCCTTCCTAAATGATGTTCTCTATTTCTTCATTTTAGCTTTGCTTGGATACTCATTGCCTATGCTACCACCCAAAAGGCAGAAATCCAGGGCAATGGTACAGTTACTTGATATAATTTTCTTCTCCTAAAAGTCTCGGTTCTTCTTTAAGAAAGATAGACAAATGGCTAACATATGAAAAAATGCTCATCATCCCTAATCATCAGAGAAATTCAAATTAAAACCACCCTGAGATATCACCTATCTCCATTGAGAATGGCCTACATCACAAAGTCTCACAGCTGAGATGCTGATATGGATGTGGAGAGGGGAACACTTATACACTGCTGGTGGGACTGCAAACCATTTTGGAAGGAAGTATGGAGAATTCTTAAAGAACTCAAATTAGACCCTCTGCTTGATCTTGCAATCCTATTACTAGGCATCTACCCAGAAAAAAAATAATAATAATTTTATTGTGAAGACATTTGCACTAGACTGTTTATCACAAATCAATTTATAATCACTAAAATGTGGAAATGACCTAAATGTCCACTAACCCAGGAATGGATTAACAAGCTGTGGTATATGTAACCATGGAATACTATTCATACATTAAAAATGATGGAGACTTTACATCTTTTGTATTAACCTGGATTGAGTTGGAACACATTCTTCTTAGTAAAGCATTACAAGAACAGAGAAGCGAAAATCCAATGTACTCAATTCTAATATGAAGGCAGTAGATTATCTAGTACAAGCCGGGGCGGGGGGGTGCAGTGGAATGAAGGAGCAGGCAGAGGGGGGAAGGGGGAATGAGGAGTTACGGTGTAGGGCATACCTCTTGGGGGTGGGACACAATTAGGGACTTTACCTAACAAATGCAAGTAGTGTAATCTAATTCTTTGTACACTCAATGAGTCCCAAACAATTCAAAAAAGTCTAGGTCCTATCTTAATTATCACTTAATATTTGAATATAGTTGGACCATCTGAATCACATACTTTACATAATCTTGTACTATTTATGATAAGAAGTATGGTAGACTCAATAATGGCTTCCAAAATTATCTACGTGCTAATCTCCAGAATTTATGAATATGTTACCATACATAGTACAAACAAAAAACAAATTGTTAATGTGAATACATTAAGGGTCTTATGATGGAGATATTATCCTGGATTATCTAGATGAACTCAATATAATAACATTGCATTTTTGACAGAGAAAGAAACTCAGAGCAATGAATATATGACAACCAAATCAGGACTTGGAATGGTCCAAGAACATGAGCCAGGAATCCAGCTGCCACTTGAAGCTAAAAAATGCAAGAAATAGATTCTTTTGCAGAACATCCAGAAGGATTACAGTCTTGCAGTCTCATGTCAAACTTCTGACCCCCAGAACTGTAAGATAAATTTGCTTTGCTTTAAGTCATTTAAGTTTGTAGTAATTCATAAACTGATGCAGAGAATTAGTCTAGTACTAGTTCTCCATCACTGCAGGAGATAGAAATCGCTGCTTATAGCTTTATTATGTGTTCTTTCTTCAATAATCATGACGACCTAATATGGATAAATACACACAATTACAATGGTATTCCAAGCAGAAAAAAGGAGGTGTAAACTACTGGTATATGGCCAGAAAATAAGTAAATAAATATATAACAAAAGCCAGACAGCATTTACTTCATTTGTTCAACAAACATCCTTATTAAGAGACTCCACTGAGGACACAGAAAGCTGGAAAGTAGGTTTTTCTCTCCTAACAAATAAGAAAAGGTAAAATGGCTTCTAGAATCATAACTTCCCAAAAGTCCCTCTAAGAGTTGAGGTGGCAATCAAAAGATTTGCCTAAAATTTAAGGATAGGTATGTACATCCGAGATTGGATAGGACACAAATGATTTACCTCTAAACGAGCATGGGAGGAGAACGAGGCTGGCAGAAAATTAGTAAGAATAATTTAGCCAAAGTTATTAATGAATTGCTAAATGCCAAGTGTAGGTTGGCATAAAATATAGAGCCTGGAAAATCCAGACCCAAGGGGGGATTCACATGGGGTGTTCAGGAGAAAGACTGGAGGGAAACCAGAAAAGACCAGAGAAAGCCTCCTGTGAAGGCTTCTCAGACTGGGAAGAAGGAAAGGACCAACTCTGTGAGAAAGGCATGAGTAACCATATGATCCTTCTCCCCTAAGGGTAGGAGATAAAACTTCAGTAGATGGAAAAATGTAGCCAACACTGTAATTCTGCCACTTGTGACAATATGAATGAACCTTGAGGACTTCATGTTAAGAGAAATATGCCAAACACAGAGAAACAAATATTGTATAATCTCACTTATAAATGAAATCTAAAAAATGTTTAACTCATAAAACGTAGGAGTAGAGCGGTAGCAGGTGGGAAGGGTAGAAAGGAAAAAGAGACATGTTGGTTGATGGTTACACCAACTGATTGGCAAAGGGCTTGAATAAACATTTCCCAGAAGAAGACATACCAAATGCCAATGAATATATATATAAAAAAAAGAATATATAAAAACAAATGCTCAGCATCTACAATGATCAGATAAATGAAAATTAAGACCACAATGAGATGTCACCTCATACTTGTTAGATTGGTTATTACTAAAAAGTGAAAGGTAACTGTTGGTGAGGATGTGGAGGAAAGGGAACCCTAATTAGTTACAGTTAGATAAAAATAAAATGGTAGGATGATGGGTTATAAGATACTGTATACTTAAAAATAGCTAGGAGGGAGGGTTTTGAATGTTCTTACCATAGAGAAATTGTAAATGTTTAAAGTGATGGCTATGCTGTTAAACTTGACTTGATCATTACACAATATATACATGCACTTGAAATAATACATTGTACCTCAGAATTTAATAATTATTTTTTGTCAATTAAAAGAGTTAAATCCATGAGATGATGTGAACTAGGCAGCTGGAATAGAAATATGAACTTGGAAGTCACCAACATCTATAGATGTGTTTGTTTGGTTATTTAAGTCATAAACGTAGATGAGATCATTTAGGAAAGAGAATATCAACTGAATAGAAAAGAGAGTCAAGCATTGAGTCCTCTACACATCATTTTTAAGATTAATCAAAAGTCAGAGCCTGCAAATAGATTTAAAAGGAGTGGACAGTGATGTAGAAAGAAAGAAAGAAGATATAGTGTCCTCGGAGACAAATGAACAAAAATGCTTCCAGGATAGAATGATAACTAAATAAGATGCAGGTAAGAGTTCAAGTGTTATGAGAATTTGAGAACTGAACAGTGGATTTCACAAGGTGTAGGACGTTGTGACCGTGGCAGTTGGTGGAGTGACGGCAGCAAAACCTGCTTGGACGGATGAGTGAGTGCAGCTTTGAGGCACACTCTCTCTCTCAAGGAGAGCAGAGAACACAGTAAGGTGGCGGATGCTGCAACATGTTTAATAGCCATAACAATTAACCCAGAGATAAGATGGGGGGAGGGAATGCAGAAGAGTTTGGGGGTAATTGCAAAGACTGCCTCTGAGTAGTAAAGTAGGCTACAATTCAATTGCAAGTATAAGAGCAGGAACAACTTATCTATTGTCTGAATTAAACAAGATTGGGAGAAACCAATAAACTGATTTAGGTCAAACATGAGAATGTCAAAGGCAAGGATATACCTATGAATGAGAGAGAAAACCAACAGTTGGGAGCCCAGTCAGCCAGTGAACAGAGAGCCAAATGGGTCTGGGGATATACACTTCATTTTCCTTCTTTCCTTCTTTCTTTCCTTCTTTCCTTCTTTCCTTCTTTCCTTCTTTCCTTCTTTCCTTCTTTCCTTCTTTCCTCCTTTCCTCCTTTCCTCCTTTCCTCCTTTCCTCCTTTCCTCCTTTCCTCCTTTCCTCCTTCCTTCCTTCCTTCCTTCCTTCCTTCCTTCCTTCCTTCCTTCCTTCCTTCCTTCCTTCCTTCCTTTCCTTTCCTTTCCTTCCTTTCCTTCCTTTCCTTCCTTCCTTTTCTTTCCTTTCCTTTCCTTTCTCTCTCTCTCTCTCTCTCTCTCTCTCTCTCTCTCTCTCTCTTTCTCTTTCTTTCTTTCTTGTCTCTATTTATTTTTTATTATTTGGGGTTCATTGAGGGTACAAAGAATTAAGTTACACTGCTTCCATTTGTTAGGTAAAGTGCCCCTTATAGTTGTGTCCCACCCCCAAGAGGTGTACTATACACTGTGACTCCCCTCCCCCTGTTTCCTCATACCCCTTCCCCCGCCTTGAATTGATTTGAGTTTTTCTCTTATGTGGGCATGTATTAGATTATCTACTGGCTTCATATTAGAATTGAGTACATTGGATTCTTGCTTCTCCATTCTTATGATACTTTACTAAGAAGAATGTGTCCCAACTCAATCTGGGTTAACATAAAAGATGTAAAGTCTCCCTCTTTGCTAAAGGCTGAACAGTATTCCATGGTATACATATACCACAGCTTGTTAATCCATTGGCCAAAACATACACTTTGTTTTCACAGGAATATTTCACAGAGAAAATTCAGTGACTCTATATATATTTGGTTTTTTGTTTTTTTGTTTCTTTGTTTGTGCAGTTTTTGGCGGGGGCTGGGTTTGAACCCACCACCTTGGCATATGAGGCTGGGGCCCTACTCCTTTGAGCCACAGGCACCACCCTATATTTGCTTTGAGTAGTAAAATTTTCTATAAATGTCACAATGACTTTAAATAAATACCAAAAATGCCCCCCATGTACATCCAATAGTGCCCAAGAAGAAATGTTTCTAGGTTAAGTAACTGATACAAATTGTGCTATATCCTAAATTCATTCCTTTCCTTAGATTTGCAATTAGAGGACAAAGTATAGTCACAGCAGAGATTCCAGATATTTGGTCTCAAAAAGAAAAAAATGCCCCTTCCATTTTATCTTTGAGAATATTTTTGTAAGAATCTTGGGGCCTCTGATGTAAGAGTATAGATTCAACATTTTTGTACTTCCCAATAAATTTCTTACGAAAACTACTGTTTTCTAAAGAAATTAATTCTTTCATTTGGAGAAACTCCATTCCTTCTCTTACTAAAAAATGCAGCTTTAGTGAACACTACACCCTTTCTGGGGTCATAGAATGGTTAGTAGAAGGATATAGCTCACACCTGGTCAAACAGAGTATTTTGTAAGAAATTTTCAAATTGGAATAAACAAAAAATCGTGTTTTCTCTATAGCCACAGTGTTGTAAAATGTGAGCCTGAGAGCTGACAGGCTCATTGAGCAAACTGATTTAGGAGAATGAAGCTGATACGGCAGGAGAAGCAGAGATGAAGGATGAAGATGGAGGCCTGAGTCCATGGTTCAAGGATCTCACCTTTCATGAGCTTTGTTTCTTTGGAACAATAGATCTCAATGTTTGCCTAGGTCAATAACAGTCTCTTTATTTAAACAACAAAAAATCCTGGATAATATAAAAATAGCTACCTACAAAAAAGAGGTATTGTAAGTGATACATCTATCATGGGAAATTTATGACATGAGATAGTAATTATTAGGACTATCATCTATTATTTCAAGGACTCTGATATTGGCCCCATTATGGCGGAAGCTTTAGAAGATTTGGTAGAAACAATGTCAGATACTGGTGTCTATGGATTCCTCCTGATGTCTCTTAATCTGAAGAAGTCAACTAACCCTACTGAATGCAGACAGAGTCAAGCAGGAAAACCATTTTGCTCATTTTTTTCAGGCCATAGACAATGATTCCAGACCACCCAATGTCAGAGAATCATGTGTCCATTAAATTTCATGAGCCACATTATCTTTAAATTCTAAATGGATGCGCTATGCAGAAATATACATACCAAGAAAAACAAAGGAATTAGCAAAGACTTATCTCAGCAGACATCTACCAGACATTTGCTGCCTGGCAGAAGTAATAATGCTTCACTGTAAACTACACAGTTGTGTCTGATGTGGCCTAGGGGCAGAATGCAGATTAGCTCTGTGTTAGCATTCCAACCAAGGCTGAAACAGAGGCTGAAGCCATAATGATTTCAGATGAGGAATTGCTATGCTATCCACATAGCATCGTCTAAGGACAGGACAAATATGGTAGCTACTAATCACTACCTTCATGGCTGAAGCCATGATGGTTTCAGATGAGGAGCTCTGAAGCCAAGGCTATTAGGATACAGTGAATGTCCTGGGGCCTTTTGCTATTTTTTAAAGAGTAAATAGTGCAAATCAAGACTCAAAAATCATGGCTGTGCACTTTTTTTTTTGGGAGATAGAATCTCACTCTGTTGGGCTATGTAGAGTGCCATGGCATCATAGCTTACAGCAATCTCAAAAACCTGGGCTCAAGCAATCCTCTTGCCTCTGCCTCCCAACTAGCTGGAACTACAGGTTCCTGCTATAACATCCAGGCTAGGTTTTCTATTTTTAGTAGAGACAGGATCTTGCTCTTGCTCAGTCTGGTATAGAACTCCTGAGCTCAAGCAATCTACACACCTTGGCCTCCCAGAGTGCTAGCATTACATATGTGAGCCACTGTGCCTGGCCTATGCACTATTTTGTACTTTGTCATTGGTGAACTGAAACCCCGCAAATAAAATAATTTTACATTTCAGTTGGGTTGGAGAAGGCTGAATTGCCAAGAAACCTTAAATGTCCCAAAGGAGTACATGTGATTGATTTCTGTCAGCCAAAGGCAGTCTTCAAATGTTTCTATGGTCCATCAAAGAAATTAAGCTGTTAAAGTCACATGGCATCCTCTGAGGATAGGACAGATATGGTAGCTACTAATCACCAATGGCTATTTAAATTTATAAAAAGTTGAAATGTTAAAGGTTCCATTCTTTCTTTACATGAGTCACATTTCAAGTATACATGTGACTAGTGGCTAACACATTAATTAATACCAAAGGAAATTTTTATCATTACTATCATTTCAAGCTTCTTTATCTATTGGATGGTATTGTTTTGGGAAATATACACTGATCTCCCTGATGCTGAAAACACTGGGAGATAGCATACAGAATCTCCTAACCAGGAAGCAGGATCCAGGAATTACCAAGGAATTACCATCAGTGGTCCCCTCATCTGAAACCATCTATGGCATCATGCACAACCCGATCTCAGTCCAGCGGAATGTGAAACAGCATGTGTTCTAAGAAGGTGACCATTACAAAATACTTCTCTTCCTCTTCTATAATTCAGGGAGCAACTATCTGAATTTTTTTTAAAAATATATTTTTCTACTTTTAAATATTTGGGAGGTAATGCAAGTCAGAAAGGAAAAGATAGTAATGTATAATTCTAATATAGGAGATGAAAAGAATTGATGATGTAAATTTCATCCACCACAGAGAGTATAGGGACATCAGTAGGGCATTCTTGCCTAATCCCTGTGACAACATCACCAACACAAGGAAATAGAGAAGTCTACGTCCTCCACCAATTGTAGGACTAATGTCAGAGTTTTCTGATAAGCAGACCCCAACATTTATGAATGTGCCCCATCCTTAGAGAAAGAGAATT
>CAUYRH010157566.1:0-18918 GCA_963574655.1 Perodicticus potto | reverse complement strand
CTTAGTAGATGCTGAATTAAGTCTGCATCAGTAGACTTCTAGATTTTTGAAATAACTGTACTTTCTTTCAAAACACTTAACAATATTAAACCCATAGTAGGTCCTTACATCCTACTAATCAATGTAGCCTTCACCTCATTTACCCAATTTGTGTTCTACACCTGATAGATTCAACTTGTACTTGCAATATGCTCCATAAATTTGTGCAAATAATCAACACATTGAATCCCATAATGGCATAAATGTATTCATGATATATGTACAAATGACTTAATAAAAAAAATAAATTAAAAAAAAACAAATACATAGTAGGTGACCAATAAAAGTTGGATGCCCAGATTAAGGAATTGCATATGTTATAGTAGGTAGTGACTTCATAGGGATATTGAGAAATGCTGAAGGGTAGATTTTGCATACTTATATTGAATTTGTTTTTTTTTTTTTTTTGTAGAGGATGGGGATGGGTGGCACCTGTGGCTCAGTGAGTAGGGTGCTGGCCCCATATACCGAGGGTGGCTGGTTCAAACCCAGCCCCGGCTGAACTGCAAAACAAACAAACAAAATAGCCGGGCATTGTGGTGGGTGCCTGTAGTCCCAGCTACTTGGGAAGCTGAGGCAAGAGAATCGCCTAAGCCCGGGAGTTGGAGGTTGCTGTGAGCTGTGATGCCATAGCATTCTACCAAGGGTGACATAGTGAGACTCTGTCTCAAAAAAAAAAAAAGAAAAAAAAAGATTTCTCAGCTCATATTGAACTTTAAATTCATTCTATTGGACACTAGAGTATAACTATTAAAGAAAGTTACTTTTTAGAAACATAAGTGATAATTCTATGCAAATTGCTGTTTGGAAATTTGAGCCATCGGCATGGTTGTTGATTCTTATTTATTTATTTAACCCATGCAGAAACAACAAAATCTCCCATGAAAACTATTTCCTTAACCTGCACAAAACCAAGAGGTTTGTATTAGTTTCCTAGGACTGCTGTAGCCAAGCATCACAAATTTCATGCCTTCAAATAACAGAAATTCCTGTCCATAATTCTGGACTATAGATATCCAAAACCAATGCCTTGGTAGGGCTATACTCCCGCTGAAGCTTCTAGATGAGTAACCAACCTTTCTTGTCTCTTCCAATTTTGAGCAGTATCATTCCTTTGCTTGTAGCTGACTAACTCCAAACTCTACAGACTGTCATCACATGACCCCTTTCTTCCTGTGTCCCCTTACTGTCTTCCTTTGTATGTTTTTCTCTGTGTCCAAGTGTGTAAAGTAGATAGTTTTCTCAAAGGGGTGCCCCACTTCAATTCTGGGGTATCCGGGCAGACAGACAATCCCTGGGCATTCGTCAAAACCATGGAAGATGAAAAGAAGCCAGAGGTGCCCAGGAAGGCTGGACTAGGCCTATTCCTTGGAGAGTTAACAAAATGGGAGGGATTAAAATCTTTGAATAGATAGATTAGGAAACTTGGCTTACTTCTTCAGGAATAGAACAAGATTCTCTCTCCCCCTTACTTTAATACACCATTGGCTGTTTACCCCTGCCACTTACCCAGTCTCTCTCTACCCAGGCTTCCTGGGAACTTGGGATTCTTTCAACCCTATCATCTGCATATGCCCCTTTACTGGAAATCAATAAAAGCCTTCTGAAGAGGACAGAGAAGAGCTGCATTTTTTCCAGTTTGCTCAGCCTGAGTTAATACAAGCCCTCTTCAGGTGCTTTCAAACTTTGTTTTAAATTCAGCTTAGTTTCAGCATCATTTTCCCACTGGATTTCAAACCAGGTCGGGGTTTGTGCATAAAACCCTCCGACATCCAAGGATTTCATTTTTATAAGGACACAAGTTACTTTGGATATGGGCCCATTCTAATGATGTTATTTTAACTTGATTATATATGTAAAGGCTCTATTTCCAAATAAGGTCATATTTATAAGTATTGGGGGCTAGGACTTTGACATATATTTTTCAGGAACACAATTCAACTCATAACAAAGAGCAAGAGAGAGGGAATTCACCCTAACTCGTTCTACAAAGCCAGTATCACCTTGACACCAAATAGAGGACAGCACATAACAATAAAAGAAAACTACCAATATCCCTTGTGAATCTGGATGCAAAAACCCTCAGTGAAATACTATCAGACCAAAGTCAAAATCTCCCACCCTCTCTTCACTTCTCTCTGAACTCGTCCCTGGTAACTGCTGCTCTACTCTCTGCTTCTATGCTATCAAGTCTTTTTTTTTTTTTTTTTCTTTTTTTGTGGTTTTTGGCTGGGGCTGGGTTTGAACCCACCACCTCTGGCATATGAGGCCGGCGTCCTACTCCTTTGAACCACAGGCGCCGCCCACTGTCAAGTCTTTTTAAAATTCTCTTAAATTCCACATATGAGGGAGATTATGTGGTATTTGTCTGTGTGAAGCAGATTTCACTTAACATTATGTACTCTAGATCCAACCCCACTGTTGCAAGTGGCAGGATTTTATTCCTTTATATGCTTGAATACTATTCTCTTGTATATATATATACCCCATTTTTTTTACCTATTCATCCATTATTGAATACTTGGGTTGATTCTGTATCTTGGCTATTGTAAATAGTGCCACAATAAACATGGACGTGCAGACACAACTCGTTCACCTACTATTTACCTTTCCTTTGGATATATACCCAGTAAGTAGTATATCCTGCTTTTCTGTTTTGCTTTTTTTTACAAGAAAAATCCTTCTTGCAGATTAAAGGGATTGTTTCCTCCTCTAATCACTAAGAAACTAAATTTTATGAGTATATCAACTTATGTTCAATTTTGTTGCTATTGTGTTACCACCATTTAAAATAATAACTATCGAAGAGTAGATAGTCAATAACTATTTGATAAAGTCAGCACATCATCATATTGTCTGCATTTTTCTTGTAAATTTGTCACTTTACCTAAAGAAATATTAATGTATCTTATGTTAAAACATACTCCTGATGTAGGCCTACACTTAGGGTTAAATGAAAAAGAAATGGTGACAAAATGGGAAGAGAGTGTATCAAAGAGATGGGGGGAAAGCTCAAATGACATAGTGTAATGGTATTCAAGGGATGCTGTAATTTCAAAAATGAGGTTCTCAAAAATGAATTATTTCAGAGAGCAATCAGGCACAAGGTGCAGAATTTTGTTGATGTAGAAGACAATGATAAATTTTGAGAAAGCACTTCAATTGTGGAAATAAAACACATAGATTCCCAAGGTGTAAGTAACAAGAGTGGTTTGTTGGGAATTAAACAAAATGAATAGAGACTTTTCTTGTTACTTCATAGTTGTATGTATATGTTTGTGTGTGTATCCAGATACACACATATAAATGTATATGTATACAGACACCTATATATATAAGGTCATATGTACTGTTCATAGAGTATTTCCTGTCGCAAAGTAGATGCTGTTGCTGTTATTTTATATTAGAATTTTATTTATAAATATTTTATACTTATAATTTCAAAATGTTTTATTTACAGTTTAAATGTTAAAAGAAGACATATATGAAATATTGTTTAATCGCCTTCTGTAATCTTTCACAGCCTTACATGTGTTGCTAAATATACATGAAACTTTTCACAAGTAGAATTCATTTCACTCATCATGTTAATTATTCTGTATTCCTGTCCCCCTTTTCACAACATTTATGATAACCTTGCAAAAGAATGAAACTTATACTCAATTGATGATTTATACTTAAAATGTATATAAATAACAAATAGATATGACTAGGCCTTAAATGGTTAGACAAAGCCCTGCAATAATTTGGGAATAGTAAACAATAAGACTAAACTCATTTGTAAGTCCTTGTATTACTTTCAGAGCAACTTAACTTTCATTGTTTTAATAACCCTCACAAAAGATCAAGGGATCATTATTTTAAGACAAGGTAATAAAGTTTATGACTGGGCTTGGATTTAGATAATCGTCATTGTCATTTACTATTTGTGTGACCTTAGTCAATTCACTTAATCATTTTTAGCTTTTCAGTTTCTGCTGTAATGTAGAGTTTTGTTTACCTCATACACCTGTTGGAACAATTAAAATAGATAATAAAGGCTTGGCACCTGTTGCTCAAGTGACTAGGGCGCCAGCCACATACACCAGAGCTGGTGGGTTCAAATTCAGCCTGAGCTTGCCAAACAGCAATGACAACTACAACCAAAAAATAGCCAGGTGTTGTGGCGGGTGCCTGTAGTCCCAGTTACTTGGGAGACTGAAGCAAGGGAATCACTTAAGCCTAAGAGTTGGAGGTTGCTGTGAGCTGTGATGCCATAGCACTCTACCCAGGGTAACAGCTTGAGACTTTGCCTCAAAAAAAAAAAAAAAATTCTAAATTAGGCAATTTACTTTGTGAGGAAGTTTGGTATAATAAAGTTGCATTTCTAAAAAATTAATTAATTAATTAATTAATTAAAAATAAATAAAGTAGATAATAAAATACTCAAAACTTATTTTTCTTATTTCTGTCCGTTTCTGTGCTATGGACAAGCAGATTTATCCATAAACCAATTCTACACTAGTTTTTGTAAAAATGAGAAATAACAAAATATGTACTTGGTAGGTATGATACTTGAGAGTAAATTCAGGCATTAGGATGCCAGAAGCTTTCTTTTGTGCATTTAGTGACACTAATATTTGGAAGTGCTATCATTTGGCATATTCTTCATTGTCTACATATTGCACTTGATTTTTAAATAAGTTCCTAAATTTATTCTAGAATATTTTAATAATCATTTAGCTGAAAATGTAATGTGAAGTTTAACTCTCTCTAAAGGTAGATTTCCACTCCCTTAATAATAGCGTAGAGAAATTATTCAGAAGTTCTTTTTATTCCACAATCTCAGAAATTTAATGCAGATAATGAGACTGTAGTCACAGCCTTAATGTAGTAATTCCCAGTGGAGGTCTTGCATTTTTAATTATTAAATGGTGTCATTTCAATATTTTCTGTCCTCTATGAATATTTCATGTTCATCAAAAATTCCCTGAGAAAGTAAAAATAACCTGTACATTTGTTAAAGAAGACAGTATCAATAATAGCTTCTAAATGGTATTTCATTGCCTTTGATGTGAGGATAGTTTTTAACCCAACAATCATTTAAATTTTTTTAAGAGTAAATAGTCTAAGGGCCTATGAAGAAAAAATCTTGGAAAGAGGGCTTTGGTAATAAAATAGAGCTGGAAAGAAGCTCTGTGGTAAGATCAGATGTTCTTCAGAAACATGTAGAAGAATTTCCAAAAGTCAAAGTTGACCCATTTATACCAACATGCTTAATTTTGGCCACCAGGTGTGATGGACCGAACAGGTGTTAAGGACTGAACAGGTATTACAGACTGAAGATTCATATGTTGAAGCTTTAACCCCCAGTGGGACCATATTTAGAAATAAGGACTTTCAAGATGTAATTATGGTTAAATGAGGTCCTGAGGGCGAGACTGTAATTCAGCATAACTGGTGTCCACATGAGAGGCCTAAGAGGAAGAGGCAAGGGATGTGTACACACAGGCAAAAGGCCTTGCGAGGATGCAGTGAGAAGGTCACCAGCAAGACCAGGAGAGAAGCCTCAGAAGGAATTAAGCCTGCCCCTGCTAGCACCTTGATTCTGGACTTTTAGGCTCTAGAAGTGTAGAAAATCACTTCTGTTGTGTAACTCCCACAGGACATGCTGACAGGACTTGGGCTATGGCATCCCTAGCAAAGTAATGCACATTTCCTTTAGGAGGGTTCATGACCTACGGAATGCCAAGAGCAGAGCTTCAGCATTAAGTAATTACAGGAAATACCATTAAACATAGTAAGAGGAATTGCCATTTAGAGAACATCTAGTAATTGTCCTGTGATTGAGAAAGACATCTTTCCAAGGCAAATTTCTAGTGTCGGCATTATTCTTCCGTATCAGGTAAGAAAATTGAGCATTGATGGAATTAAGTAACTTCCTCCAAATTTACGTAATGAAAGATAATTGATAAAAAGTTAGAACCTAGATTTTTTTAAACTTAAAATTGGTGATCTTACCTTTCTGCCATAAGGTGCCTTTTTATAAAATGACAATTTTTGCTAGAAGAGTCTGATTTAATGTTAAGTCTAAACGTCCAACTTGAAGAGGACAAATGGAAATGGAATAAATGCTCTTGATAATTCTAAGTTTGATTATTTACATGGCCCCAGGTTGCCCCAATGATGCCAAGTTTGCCAGTGTTCTGGTGGCTAGCTTACAAGCAGGGATGAGGATCAAGGGAAGTTTCTGATCTGTTTTCCTGAAGTGAAGTGATACTCACTGCTTGTTTAACCAGGCTGCCAGGGGCAGGCCTTCTCTCTACTTCAGCATTCAGCTTCCAAGTGATAACTTTGCAAAGTGGAAAGCTTGTAATTTTCTATACTTCTCCTTATGGCAAGGTGGTTATACCAGTCAAGTCAGGGAAGACTTTTAGAAAGTCTGTGTTTTTTCCTGGGTCCATTCCAAATAAATCAATCTTGCTTTCTCAGGTTTACAAAATTGTGTTTGAATCAACTAAATCAAAGTCCTTCTGATTAGGCATATCAGAATAGGACAGATAGCATAACAGGAGAAGTCTCAGGGAAAAGAGGAGAACAAAGAGGCTCTCCCTATCAGGACCTGTGGTTCCTACTTGGCACACATACAGGAGCATGCATGTAAAATTAAATTGAGAGATGTCACCCAGTTATCTTATTCAGCTTTATTGATAAATAATTGGCAAATAAAATTGTATATATTATAGGTGTATAACATGATGTTTTGATATATGTATATGCTGTGAAATGATTATCTCAGTCAAGCTTAATAATATCACCTCACATGGTTGCCTTCTGGGGCTTTTTAATTAGGTGGTGTTGAGAGCATTTAAGATCTATTCTCCTAGAAAATTTCAAAAATACAATACAGTGTTGTGAACTATTCTGAGCATTATATCTCTAGATTTTATTCATCCACATAACTGAAACTTAGCATCTTTTGAGAAATATTTCCTCTTTTCCTCCATTCCCCATCCCCTGACAGCCACCATTCTACTCTGTGCTTCTGAGGGCAACATTTTTGCATTTCACGCATAAGTGAGATCATGCAATATTGGTGTATCTGTGCACCTGGGTTATTTCACAGAGCATAATGCCCTCTCAAGTTCATCCATGTTTTTGAAAATGACAAGATTTCCTCATTTGTTAAGGCTGAACAATATTCCATGAAATATATGTGTATATACATATATATACACACACACATGCACGCACACACAAACACATATATCACGTTTTCTTTATTCATTCATCGGTTCATGGACACTTAGCTTGATTCCATATGTTTCCTTGGCAGTTGTGAATAATGATTCAATATCACTGGAGTCAGATATCCCTTTGAAATTTTGTTTTCCTTTGCCTTAGATACTCCAAAGTGGAATTAATGGATTGTTAATTTTTTTGAAACAACTGTCCCCTGTTTTCCACAATGACTATACTAATTTACATTTCCATCAATAGCATATCAGATTTCCCCTTTTTTCACATACTCTCCAACGCTTGTTCTCTCTCTTTTAAATGATCTTAATATGTTAAGAAGTCTTGTGGTTTTGATTTGAACTTTCCTGATGATTAGTGATGTTGAGCACTTTTCATATGAGTGTTGCTCATTTGTATGACTTATTTGGAAAAAATATCTATTCAGGTCTTTTTCCCACTTTTAAACTGAATTATTTGTTTTCTTACCATTGAGTTATATGAGATTCTTATATATTTTGTTTTTCAGTGCCCTTTCTTTCTATTTCTCTCTCTCTCTCTTTCGCTGTCACACACACACTCTCATACACACACGCATGCGTGCATGCATGCATACATAGTTGCAATTATTTTTCCCCTATTCTGTGGAATAATCTTGCAAATTAGAAAGAAGGAGAATGTGTATTCTTCTGCTGTTGGAGATAGTGCTCTGCATATGTCTGTAAGACGTCTTTTTATAATGCCTATCAAATCCACTGTTTCCTTATTAACTTTCTCTCTGTGTGATCTATCCCTTGTTGAAAGTGGAGTTTTGAAATCCTCTACTACCATTGTATTGATATCCATTTTTTTCTTTCATTTCTTTTAATATTTGCTTTATATATTTAAGGTCTCCGTCATTGGGTTTTTATATTCCTTTGAGAAATTATCACTATGTGATGGCTTTCTTTGTCTTGTATTAGTTTTAAATTAAACTCTATTTTGTCTGACGTAGGTATAGACAACTCGACATTTTTGTTCACCATTTGCATGAAATATATTTCTATCCTTTGTTTTCAGTTTATGTAATTTTTTTTTTTTTTTTGAGACAGAGTCTCACTTTCTTGCCCTCAGTAGAGTGCGTGGCATCATAGCTCACAGCAATCTCTTGTGATCCTCTTGCCTCACTCAGCCTCCTGAATAGCTGAGATTACAGGTGCCCGCCACAATGCCTGCTTATTTTTTTTTAGAGATGGGGTCATTCTCTTACACAGATTGATCTCAAAATCCTGAGCTCAGGCAGTCCACCTGCCTCCACTTCCCAGAGTGTTAGGATTATAGGCGTGAGCAAACATGCTGGCCTATGTAAATTCTTAAAATTAAAGTGAATCGCTTATAGGCAGCATAGAGGTGAATCATATTTTTTTTTTTAACTATTCAGCAACACTATGTCTTTTGATAGAATAATTTAATCAACTTACTCTTAGAGTAATTATTGAGAAGTAAGGACTTTCTCTTACCATGTTATTAGTTGTTCCAGGACTGTGTCACAGCATTTGGTTCCTTTTAGAGTCTCTCGTTTTCTTTGTTCTTTTCTTCCTCTCTTGTTTTCATTTGTGGTTTAATATTTTTTTGTTGTGGTTTCCACTCAGGTCTTTTTCTTTGTGGTTACCACGAGGCTTACATTTTAAAAAGAAGTTAATTTTATTTAAGCTAATAACAGTTTGACTCTGGCCATATACAAACTCTATAAAGTTTAACATTTCCTATCCCCACATTCTATTGTTATTGATGTCATAATTTTTACACTTGATCTTAGCCAAAAGGCTGAGAAGCGATGATGTCATAATTTTTAACCCTGTATATTGAGTACCCAGTAACAAATTATTGCAGCTATTAGTGATTGTTAATAATTTTGTTTTTTGACTCTTCCACTGGAGTTAAAAATGACTTATGCATCACCATAGTATTAGAGTATTATGACTTTGACGATATTTTTACATTTACAGAGAGTTTTCTTCTTTTATATTTTCTTTTCTTTTTTTTTTTTTTTTTTTGCAGTTCAGCCAAGGCCAGGTTTGAACCCACCACTTTCTGTATGCTGGGCTGGCACCCTACTCGGTGAGCCACAGGAGCTGCCCATCTTCTTTCATATATTCATGTTGTTAGCTATTGTCCCTTATTTCAACTTGAAGAACTCTCTTCAGCAATTCTTGTGAGGCAGGAATAGGTGATAAACTCCCACGGATTTAGTTTGTCCATCTATTTATTTCTAAAGGATAATTTTAGCCTGTATAATTATGTTGGCTACAAGTTTTTTTTTTCATTTCCTTTTTATTTTTCTGTCAGTGCTATGGACTATATCATACCCCTCTCTTCTAGACTCCAAAGTTTTTGCTAAGAAATCTGCTTTAAGCTGCATGGAATTTCTCTTGCATGACTAATTGCTTTTTCTCTTGCTGCTTTCAAAATTCTATCTTTGCCGTAGATTGTGGAGAAATTGATTATAGTATGTCTTACGAATTTGGGGTTCTTTTTATATAATAGATCTGGGTGTTCATTTCTCTCCAGTTTTCAGTTATATTTGTCATGGAACTTTCTGCCCCCTTGTCTTTCTGAAAATCCCATAATGCACATATTGGTTTGTTTTATGGTATCCCATAATTTCACAGGCTCTTTTCACTTTCTTTTTATTCTGTTTGCTTTTTGTTCCTTTGACCAGGTTATTTCCAAATGACCCACCTTCAAGCTTACTGATTCTTTCTTCTGTTTGACCAATTCTTCTCTTCAAGCCCCCCCATTGAACATTTTACTTCAGTCACTTTGTTCAACTTCAGAATTTCTGTTTGGTTCTTTCTTATGGTTTACGTCTCATTGTTAAACTTCTAATTTTTTAAATCAATTATCTTTCTCATTTTGTTTATTATCTCTGTTTTTCTGTAGCATACTGGTTCTTCAAAATGATTATTTTGAATATCTTGTCAGGCCATTTGTAGATCTTCATTTATTTCAGGCTGACTATTGGTGTTTTATTTGGTGCTGGCATTATGTTTCCTTGATTATTTGTAATCTTTGTGTTGCTATATACATAAAGATTTAGACATCTTTTCTAGTCTTTATACACTGGCTTCAGTAGAAAAAGCCATTCACTAATTGGTATGTCCATGTTAAGAGATGCTTGGTGGGCCATCTGGACAGGTTCATGGGAGAATTTCCTCCTGGAGTCCAGGTGGGTTGGCCAGGCACCTGTGTCCATGAAGGTGGGCCTATAACCTGGGTTTATTGGAGCGGGCTTTGAGCCATGGTCCATGGAGGCTGGCCTAAATCTTGGGTTTGTGGGGACTTCCTGGCACTGGCATAGACCTACCTTAAACCTAAGTTTGAGGTGCCTTGTCTGACACTACGGTGGGCCTGTTGTCTGGGTCTGTGGGGATGGGATTGGGCCTGAGTCTATAGGGCTTGGCCTAGTGCCAGGATACACTTGGCTGGGACATGTCCCTGGGTCCATAGGGCAGGCCTTGTGCCTGAGACCTTGAAAGTAGGCTTGGAAACAGATTATAGGGTCAAGTCTGGGTTATGGGTTTATTGGAGCTATCCTAATATTTGGGGGCAAACCTGGCAGTGAGAATGAGCTTAGATCTTGGATCTACTGGAGTGGGTTTAGAGTATGGGTGTATGGAAGCCAGGCTTATGGTAAGGCAGGCCTAGAACCTGGGTCCGGGGAGGCTGCCCTGGTGCTAATGCAAGCCTAGATTATAGGTCTGCATGGTCCAACATGTGCTTGGGGCCTTGATAGCTGAACTAGGTCTGGTGTTCACTAGCCTGGGCCTGGTGCTGGTTTTTTTTTCTCAGCTATGGACTGGATTTTCCTCCATCCACTGTGGTACTCACTTCACTCTCCTTTTCCCATGTGAAGCATATTTCTCTTCATCCTGTGCTGCAGGGCTTGGGGGAGGGGTGATATTGGTGTGAATCTGTCCCCCTACCCTTTTCAATGCATCTTTTCTTATTTCTGTACCAAACTCAGGTAGTGTAATCTCACCTGCATTCCTTAGTTCCTGTGAAGGTATTTTTGCCTACAGATGGTTGTTTCAATTTATGTTGCTTAAAGGTTCTAGTGCAGCAGTTCTCAACTTGTGGGTCGCGACCCACAGAAACTGTATTAAAGGCTTGCGGTGTTAGGAAGGTTGAGAATCACTGCTCTTAGTGCCAAACATGTCTTCATTGACTTCTTACTGATGTTCTTTTTTTTTTTTGAGATAGAGCCTCAAGCTGTCACCCTGGATAGAGTGCTGTGGCATCACAGCTCACAGCAACCTCCAATTCCTGGGCTCAAGCGAGTCTCTTGCCTCCACCTCCCAAGTAGCTGAGACTACAGGCGCCCGCCACAACGCCCAGCCATTTTTTGGTTGCAGCTGTCATTGTTGTTTGGTGGGCCTGGGCTGGATTCGAACCCGCCAGCTCAGGTGTCCATTGAGCCACAGGCGCCAAGCCTGGAGGCCATTTTTTTAATTGAAGACTCTGAGAGCTATTATTCACCACCTCCCAACTGGTCTGGGTTGCGGGTCTATGGCTATAGAAAAGCTCAATTTAATCCAAGCTGGGTGGAGAGGGGAAAGAAGAGACGGGAGGTGATTTGAGTGCTCACACACCAGTGGGTGCAATGTAAGGGTATATGACATAATTCCTGTGTAGGGGGCACAGCTACAACAGGGACCTTACCTGACAAGCACAAACATTGTAATCTAATGTACCTTCAAATTAATCAGAATTTTTTTGTTTGAGACAGAGCCTCAAGCTGTCACCCTGGGTAGAGTGCTGTGGCATCACAGCTCACAGCAATCTCCCAACTCCTGAAGCGAGTCTCCTGCTTCCACCTCCCAAGTAGCTGGGACTACAGGTGCCTGCCATGACGCTTGGCTATTTTTTGTTGCAGCCATCATTGTTGTTTGGCGGGCCCGGGCTGGATTCGAACCCGCCAGCTCAGGTGTACGTGGCTGGTGCTTTAGCCGCTTGAGCCACAGGTGCTGAGCCTAATCTGAAATTTTTTAAAAAGAAAAAGTCAAATAAACTGCATGAAGCAAGATGTAAAGACGTGAAGAAGGAGATTGACGTGGAAATGTGGAATGGTCCATGGACTGAAGAGCTCAAAGTGTTGAAGGATTGTTGCTGTGGAGGTAGCAGGGAAGAGGCTGAAAAGATGGATAGCTATGGACTACTTATAATCAGGATATTGGAAATAGTACAGTAAATGATAATAATAGGGGCTAGGGTTTGACCAGGGGAGAACGTGGCTGAGGTGGGGTGGAGCAACCAATTGTACTAGAGTGCAAAGTACTGAGAGGTTAGGGTGTTGGATGGATTGTCTAGGTGGATGTCTTCGTCCAAATGAATAAAGACATGATGAATGGTGGAGAAGTAACTGTAAACCGAAATGCGTAAGCCTGTAATGAACTTGGTAGACACTGGAAAAGGACTGCAACGAGGAGGGAGGGTGGGTAGTATAGTCTGTTGAAATGTGCTTCAAAGAAGCTTTGATCTCGGACAGAGAAGGAAGTTTTCGTGGTGTTTTATTTTTTCTTTCTTTCTTTTTAATTTTTTGAGACACAGTCTCACTTTGTTACCCTGGGTAGAGTGTCATGGTGTCACAGCTCACAGCAACTTCAAACTCTTGGGCTTAAGTGATTCTCTTGCCTCAGCCTCCCAAGTAGCTGGGACTGCAGGCACCTGCCACAATGCCTGGCTATTTTTTAGAGATGGGGTCTCCCACTTGCTCAGGCTGATCTCGAACCTGTGAGCTCAGGCAATCCATACACCTCAGCCTGCCAGAGTGCTGGGATTATAGGTGTGAGCCACTGTGCCTGGCTAAGAATAAAGTTTTTGGAAGCAACAACAGGGAACAAGAACTACACCTGTCTCACCTCCAGGTATGCAGAGTGTGGGAGAAAACAAAACAAAACAACTACTCCCTAAGAGGGTGGCAAGGGAACAGTGTCTTTGGGGTGAGAGCCAGGTTTCTCTGAGGAGAAGACAAAGGGAAAACTGAGAGAAGAGGCTGATGATTTGGAGATTTTGTTGATAACATAAGTTTCGGAGAGTCCAGTGAAAGGATTTGGGGTGGGATGGGGAGGAGGTAGGAGACTGAGCCCAAGTGAGGATGAACAGGAGCATTTGGGAGAAAGCCAAGGCGATGATGGGTGCCCTGGCAAGTGTGGACTTCCGGTGTGCCTGTAATTAACGGGGATGTAAGGTGTGATATTCTCTTTGCCAAAAAGGTGGGAAATTAGTTTTAGTTGTAGTCTCTGTCTTGGGATAGGCCTCTTATTTTGTAATAATAACAACAAAGCAACATATAATATTTATTGAATTTACCATGCTGAGAACTCTCCTAAGCATTTACACTTATGAATTGCCTTTGTCCCCACTGCAGTCCTTTGGATTAGGTACTGTTACTATCCTCATTTTACAGGCGAGGAGATAAACACAGAGACATTGCATAATTTTTTTTTTTTTGAGACAGAGCCTCAAGCTGTCACCCTGAATAGAGTGCTATGGCATCACTCACAGCAACCTCCAATTCCTGGGCTCAAGCGAGTCTCTTGCCTCCACCTCCCAAGTAGCTGGGACTACAGGCACCGGCCACAACGCCCCACCATGTTTTGGTTGCAGCTGTCATTGTTGTTTGGCGGGCCCGGGCTGGATTCGAACCCACCAGCTCAGGTGTACGTGGCTGGCACCTTAGCCGCTTGAGCCATAGGTGCCGAGCTGACATTGGATAACTTGACCAAAGTTGTGAAGCTAGCAAGTGAAGGGGCCTGCATTTAAACTCAGGTGACCTGACCCTTACGCTTTGTCTTTTATCCTATTCCATTCCACCGCCCACTGTGCTGGTGAGGTGGGCATTGTTGGCATGTTGGGGGGAGAGTAGTGATTTTGCCTAAAGTCATCAATCATCAATCATCAATGCCCAGTATAAGAGAGACTGATTTCTAGGAAGAAAGGGCTTCCATAGTAAACCTTTATTATCATTCATACGTAATTGCCTCGTTTTTCCAGCAGTATAGTGAAGAGGTTAAAAGCACATATTCTGTCTTGGCACCTGTAGCATAGTGGTTATGGTGCCAGCCACAGGCACTGAGGCTGGTGGGTTTGAACCAGCCCAGGGCCAGCTAAACAACAATGACAACTGCAACAACAACAACAAAAATAGCTGGGCATTGTGGCAGGCGCCACTGTAGTCCTAGCTACTTGGGAGGCTGAGGCAAGAGAATCGCTTAAGCCCAAGAGTTTGAGATTGCTGTGAGCTGTGATGGCATGGCACTCTATTGAGGGTGACATAGTGAGACTCTGTCTCAAAAAAAATAAAAAAATAAAAGCACATATTCTGGAGCCAGATAGTCTGGGTTTCTTCTCAGGCTACCTAACTTGACCTTGGTTATTTAACCTCCATATGCCTCTGTTTTCTTATCTGCAAAATGGGAGATAATAATAACACCTGACTTATAGGTTTGTTGTGTGAGGAATAAATCAATACATGAAAAATTCTTAGAACATACTCTGGCACACAGTAAGCACTATGAGAATGTTTGCTACTTATATTTTTCTTTTTTTTTTCCGCTGTTTTGGATGGGGCTGGTCTTGAACCTGCCATCCCTGGTATATGGGGCAGGCGCCCTACTCCTTGAGCCACAGGAGCCACCCTGCTACTTAATATTTTCCATAGTAGGCCAGTAGAGTTTGGATCTCAGAAGAGTTTCTTCAGTGTCTAATTCTGAATCTGCCCACACCTACCCAGCTAATAACTAGTGGAGTTCAAGTTCAAAACAGGTTTGTTTAAATCCGTATCCTATGGCACACATGTCATCAATTGATTGAACAATTAGATAAAACTCAGCCAAGAGACAGAAGAACTCAACAAACAGGATGTAATTAATACTTATAGGTCACTCCTCCCAGTGACAGAACACGCATTATTTTCAAGTACTCATGGAACATATACTAAGATAGATTGGATATCCTGGGCCATAAAACCAACCTCAATAAACTTAAAAATATTAAAATCATATGGAGAATGTTCTCTGACCACAATGGACTAAAACTAGAAATAAATAATAGTAAGGTAACAGGAAAATCTCCAAACACTTGGAAACTAAACAAAAACCATGGCCATGGCCAGTGCAGTGGTTCACACCTGTAATCCTAGCACTTTGGGAGGTTGAGCAAAAGGATCGTTTCAGTCCAAGAGTTTGAGATCAGCCTGGGTAACACAGTAAGGCACTGTCTCTAAAAAACAGAAAACAGGGTGGCGCCTGTGGCTCAAGGGAGTAGGTCGCTGGCCCCATATGAAGCAGGTTCAGACCCAGCCCTGGCCAGAAACTGCAAAAATAAGGAAGCAAAGAAAAAAAACAAAATCAAATAAGGCATGGTGTTGTGTGCCTGTAGTCTCAGATACTTGCTTGAGCCTAGTAGTTCGAGGTTGGAGTGAACTATGATGGTACCACTGTACTCTAACCTGGGCAACAGAGCAAGACACTGTTTCAAATCATACATACACACCTAGCCATGGCCTCACTAGCACGTGGGTATAACTGGAGCCATCAGTGATAACAACCCACAACTTCCACTTTGTAATGCTCCCAGTAAGAAAATAAAAGCTCCCAAACTTGCCAGTCATTCACATGCCAGCACCACACTTCTGGATTGCTTGAAGTTCTCAGTACCCCCCTCAAGTGTCACCCTGTGTGACATTAATCTCTGGGATGCAGGTGTTGTGCTGTGCTCTTTATGTCCTGCTGGCTTTACAGAGGCTCCTTCAGCCTCTGCCATGGTTCCTCTTTTGTAGGGCTCAAAAGAGCCCATGAGCCTGGGTTGGGACCAGAACCCCAGAAAGACTTGTGCTGCCCTCTTCATCCCACACTTCTACCCAAGTACCTACAGGCTACCTTCTTCCTTCCTTGGCCAGAAACTCCATGCATAGCGTCTCAGGCAAATCAACTCCTTACCCATCAAGCAGGCCCAGTCTATCCTGGGTCCTGGTTTGGTTACTTTCTACAAGGATACTGCCTACTTCCTCCTTTGTATATAATTGAGAAAAATTAGGAACTGCGTATATGTCCAAAAGTAGGACTGGGTGTGTTACATTCAAAAAGTAGACTAGAATTCAGCCATCCATGAAAAGAGACTATCTAATGACATAATAAATTGTTCATAACTTTTTTTTGGGGAGAGACAGAGTCTCATTTTATCGCCCTTGGTAGAGTGCTGTGGCGTCACACAGCTCACAGCAACCTCCAATTCCTGGGCTTAGGCTCTTGCCTCAGCCTCCTGAGCAGCTGGGACTACAGGTGCCCACCTCAACGCCCGGTTATTTTTTTTGTTGCAGTTCAGCTGGGGCCAGGTTTGAACCCGCCACCCTCGGTATATGGGGCCAGCACCCTACTCACTGAGCCACAGGCGCTGCCTCATAACTTTTTTTTTTTTGAGACAGGTCTTGTGCTGTTGCCTGGACTAGAGTGCAGTGGTGAGATCATAGCTCCAGGCTCAAGCGATGCGCCTGCCTCAGCCTCCTGAGCAGCTGGGATTACAGGTGCCCACCACAATGCTATTTGAGGTTAGTTTTTCTATTTTTAAGTAGAGATGAGGGTCTTGCTTTTGCCCAGGCTGGTCTTGAACTTCTGAGCTCAAGCAATCCTCAGGCCTTGTTTCCCCTGCCCTGCCGTGCCCCACTCCCCGCCGCCCCCAGTGCTAGGATTACAGGCCACAGCCTTTGTTTTCTTTTTTTTCTTTCTTTCTTTGTTTTTTTTTTGGCTGGGGCTGGGTTTGAACCTGCCACCTCCAGCATATGGGGCCCATGCCCTACTCCTTTGAACCACAGGAGCCACCCACAACCTTTGTTTTTTTAAGGGCTCTTCTCATTCTGTCTAGGCGCTCTCGTCCACTTTCCTAGTCAAGTGAGTTTTACCACACATATCAGCTGATCACCGGAACCCTCGCCAGGATGGCCCATAAGCATCTCAAACTGAACAAGTTCTACCCTGAATTCATTGTTTCTCTCTCTGACATCCTTCCAACTTCCCCAACTCCAGCCTCTTCTTCCTTCGTCCCCACTTTGAGCACATTGCTCCTCCTCCTATCCAGGTGCCTAGCTGGAACTGGGGAGCCACCCTTCATTATTTCACTCTCTCCCTGCCTTGCCCTTCCCTCCAGTTTCTATTCATTATTCATGACCTGTTATTTCTCCTTTATCAATACCCTAAGATCTATCTGCTTTTCTCTAACATCAGGGTGCCATCAGCTCTTGCCTGTATTACTGCTAAAGCCTCTTAGCTGCTCTGTCTCTCCCAGTCTTACCTTCTTATAGTCTATTTTTTCCCAGTAGAATAGGAACATCTTTCTAACATTCCTTTAGTAACTGCTGAGGGGCTGTGAATCCTATGCCCTGTGCTAGGGCGTAGTTGTAAATAATGAAACCTCCCTTTTTGGGGCACTTACTTTCAGTGTACGCCTATGTGTGCATGTATGTGTGTATGTGTAATGAACAGTAAACAAATACATTGAATGAGATAATAAAAAGACCTTGATCAGTGCCCAAAGAAAATGAAAGTAATGTGACAGAGAGTGGTGGAGATAAGAGAGCTACATCTCATTTTAAACTCCAACCACACCGAGTTCTTCCCGAGTACCTTGCTTACTTTTGCCCCAGGAACTTTGTACGTGCTATTACTCTTTTTCTCCGGCTAACTCTCTAACTCCTACTTTTCTTTCCTATCACTGTTTGGATGTCACTTCCTCCTAGGATTCTTCCTTGTCAGCTCCAAGGCTATTATGTGTGTCCCTTAGGGTCTGTCTTTCCTCATTGCAATAATCACATTGTACTATAATTTTCTGTTTCTTCCAGGCTTTCCTCTCAGCCAGTGATTTTCAGATATTTTGACCACTGTCCACAGTAAGAAACATATTTTATATCAGGATGCAGCACAGGTACATAGATTGTATGTATAAATGAAATAAATGTTTCACAAAACAATATTTACTCTTACCACATGTAATACAAATTAATATTTGTATTCTATTTTATTTCATTAAAACAAGAATGATGGGCTGGGTGTGGTAGCTAGTGCCTGTAGTCCTAGCAGTCTTTTAGGCTGAGGCAAGAGGATCCCTTGAGCTCAGGAGTTTGAGACTAGCCTGAGCAAGAGCAAGACCCTGTCTCTACTAAAAATAGAAAAAAAAATTAACGAAGGGTTGTGGCAGGTGCCTGTAGTTCCAGCTATTCAGGAGGCTGAGGCTAAAGGATTGCTTGAACCCAGGAGTTTGAGGTTGCTGTGAGCTAGGCTGATGCCTTGGCACTCTAGCTGGGGTAGCCTGGGCCACAGAATGAGACTCTGTCTCAAGAAAAAAAAAAGCACACACATAAGAATGATGTTTGGGCTAGGCACCTGCGGCTCAATGGGCTAAGGCGCCAGCCATGTACACCTCAGCTGGTGGGTTTGAATCCAGGCCGGTCTGCCAAACAACAATGACAGCTGTAACCAAAAAATGGCTGGGCGTTGTGGCGGGCGCCTGTAGTCCCAGCTACTTTGGAGGCGGAGGCAGGAGACTCGCTTGAGCCCAGGAATTGGAGGTTGCTGTGAGCTGTGATGCCATGGCCCTCTATCCAGGGTGACAGCTTGAGGCTCTGTCTCA
>CAUYRH010157564.1:0-55820 GCA_963574655.1 Perodicticus potto | reverse complement strand
TCCCCCATGGTGATGTGCTCTGTACCTTTTTGTTTGTGTCCTCGGGGTCTCAGGTCTCCCCAGCAGGGTTGATGTGCGCTCCTCGACCTTTTCTTTTGGCTCAGATCCAAACCATCGGCTTTCTTGCTGAGTTTCTGTCCTTTAACGCTCCTTTTGGACGGGAACCTCTGCGGAAAGCTGGCTACAGATCACCATCTTGGCTCCTCCCCCAAGTTATTGCTTCTTTAATCATGTGGGCTCAGAAATAAATATAATATTTCAGTTCTTACCTAGCACCTCTATAATTACTTGTTCAGAAAACTAGTCTTTTATTGATACAACTTAAAATATGAGACCACTTTTAGCAGCTGGATCCCATAGTTGGCTTATTCTCAGCTTCTGGTTGATTTTTTTTTTCAAGATTTTTAGTTTCTTTCTTTTTCTTACCTAGTAGCTAGAATTTTTAACAGGCAGGTAAACTGCTACAAAACTGAGTGATTAAATCAATGAATGAAGTAAAAATATGCTGTGAATGAAAAACTGCAATGGTTGGGGAAATGATCTAAAGCTATCTTTCACAGAAAACTTTTAAAAAGTATTATCCCAATATCGCAAAAGTTCTTTAAACAAAACTATTGATTGAGAATGGGAAGGATAATTTATTCAATTTATGTGGCATTTTATAATCCTGAATACATTTTTCTATATGTTATTATATCACAGAGTCATAATCAACTAATGTTGAAAGAAGTACAAAAGTCATCTAATTCAAATAATTTTCCTTTCAAGACCCAAATGAATAGGCCTTCCAGACTTTGCTTGTATACCCTCAAGGACAAGATACTTGCTACTCCCTGACTCAGTCTACCCTATGGACTGCAGGCAGAATGGGGAATAAAGACCCCATTCTTGGCAAGGGATAACACCCCAGAAAAAGGGAAAAATTTAAAAGTAAGCTGAGTGAGTCGGAACAAGTGAAAGTCAGCTAGTTTACCTTTAAATCAGCTGCTGCTAAATTTCTTATCTAAGCAAGTATCCTGCCTTTCCTAGAGCTCTGACCTATTGAGGATACAGCTTACTAATACCCCTGTTGCATCTCTGAACACTATGAAGGAATAATGGCCACAGAAGATGCTGTGGCAAGGCCTGGAAAGATACATTAAGTAGGCCGTTTACTGCCTGTTTAACAGTCAAAGCAAAGGCCCATTGTGGAGATTTGTATTTGCCTGGGGCAGAGATCAAGGGAACAGCTCCCGCCCTGAGATATGGGTAGGAGGGCTTATATCCCTTATTGCAGAAGAAGACCCCCTATGGTGGTAAGAAGAAGAAAATTTCTCTTTCCGGCCGATTATTCAGAGGAGTTTGATGCCAGTGGCATTTTACTCCACAGTGAACCAGTGGGATTAGCACCCCCATAAGAATCTATATGTGTGACCACAGACAGAAGGCTGCCCCCACACAAGGCTCAGGTTCTAGATTTCTCAAGACTGCTGAGACTCTTAAAGTTAATGATTATAAAAACAATAGGTGCTGATATGCTCACTCAGAAACTGCTGGCGTCTTTGTTCCCTTCCTAAGCTTACCCTTTGGGCTAAGGGTAAAAATAGCCTTCAACAAAAGCTGAGTGGAACTGACACTCAGAACCACCATCAAAACCCCACACACAGGGATGGTGGTCCCCTAGGTTCTCACCTTTGAAAATTCTACTCTGCATATCTTGCCTCTTTCTTTCTCATTATTTCTATCAGTTGCCTCCAGATCCACAGGTCTTAACAAACCCTGCTCCAGGGTGGGACCCCAGCAAGGACAGATAGCATGAATACTTTGAAAGATTTGTCCTGCTGTGTGCAGGAATTTTGCTCCCTCTGAGCCTTCCCTCACTGTGGCCACAAACACAAACAGGCAGCATTTTCTTTGGGATTCTCCTTCTGCACGAAAAGTGCCCTTAAAGTTCTTTTTCCTTCTTCTACATCAAGCCAAACATTCCTTTTCATCTCTCTTTCTCAAAACATTTTGTTAACAAAAAGACCAAAGGGGAAAACAAAAGAGCCAGATGAAAAATATTGATCTCAAACAATTTCTATCCAGTAACTCTTGTGGAAATCTTCAAGACACACCATATTAAAATGAAATTATATTTCTCTCTCTAAACAAAGAGGAGGAGGAGAGAGGAGAGTTATATGACCAACCTCTGAACCACAAGTGGCAACTATCTGAGTTGAAAGCAACTTTGATCAATACAAAAGTAAAATGTATCTTGAAATGTCAATGTGACAATGACAACAGCAATAAAAAAAGCATTAAAAAAAGCCACCTACATGCGAGGAAGAACATTAGAACATTTTGCATTTAATCTCATGGCTGCCAGAGGTAGGTAAACTCTTTCCACTTTCTAAGTGGGAAAATGGAAAGAACATCTTTTTTTGATTTTCCACTTTGCATAGGTGACAGACTCAGCTGGCTGAGAGTGAGGAGCTCATGACATTGTGCTAGTGAACAAGGCAAAGTGCACCTGCAGGGTTCAAGCCGCTGTTTTCCTCTGACTCTGACCCTACAGGCAAATCACTCAGCCTCCTTTGGGTGACTTCTCTCTTATCTATAAAATGCTGGCAAGAGCAATTCTGCTTTCCCTAACTGACAAGTTTCCAAGTTCTGGCAAGCATTTTGCAGACCTGAAGTGAATACTCTGTAAATAGAAAGCACGATGACCATCACTACAGATAACATTTTAATAACAGCTATTGCCTTTTGAGCACATACAGAATGTCACACACTACCATGCAGAATTGTGCTCAATTTGGACAGACCAGTTGAACCCCAGATGGAGCACTTGCTAGTGATAAGGATAAGCAAGGTGCAAAAATCTCACCAACTCCCAGAATCCTCACCTGTAAATGAGTGACAATAATGAGCAGCTATCATACAAAGGTCAGAACAGTGAATAACAGCACCTATCTTATAGAGGTATCAGAACAACTAAACAGAGTATTGCGGATGCTGCTCTTGGTGCCGGCCATGCCAAAAGCTCTCAATGATCATCGTAATTATTTCCATCTTGTGTGGCACTTGTGAGTGCGATATCATTTGATTCTTAGAATTCTCTAAGAATTGGGGAATTCCAAATTCTTTTGGATTTGTAAAATCCAAATTTTACAAATGATGAAGGTGCTTTGGCCAGGGATATAAGGCGAGGGATAGAGATGTTATTCAACATTGGAGGTGACTTCCAAATCATAAATCCCCATAAAATATCCATGAATTCCACATAAGGGGAGGTCTTCATAAGAATTCACTTATGAAATCTTGTAAGTTAAGTCAGCAACTAATACACAGGGATGAGAATTGGTGGTCTACTATACAAATGAAGGGTAGAGTTTCTGGAGTCAGTTTATATAGAATGAAATATTCGTTTTCTCATTTAATCTCTGTATGATCAAGTTCACCTCAATAGCTATTTACTTTATTAACATTTCAGGCTCATTATCTAAGCGACAGTATAATATCTGCCTTAATATTTGTTGGGATAATTAAAAGTGATAATGCATGTGAAACAAAATTTGGAAGAATGCCTGTCATATAGTAAATGCTCAAAAAAAAAAAAAAGGTCAGGTGTTATGATTATTTCTCTAGTTCAAACAGCAAAATAGCAGCAAACATGAGACTAAACCCAATGTCTACCTTCTCTTAGATTGGAGTTCTTGAAACATTATTGCAATAATAACATTAAATTAGTTTATTATTTACATTGCACACAAACTTTATGTCCACCCCATATGTCTTCTACTCCTTTTAAAAACTCCATGAGATTGGTATGATCAATCTCAAAAAATTTTTCATAGATAAGGAAATGGAGGCTCAGAGACATGAAGGGACTCACCCAAGGTAAAAGTATGAGGAAGTGGGAAGCAAAAGAGGTGGGTTCAGAGCCAGGGTCTGCAGAATTCCAAAGCCCTGCTTCCTTCTCTGCAGTGAGCCACCTGAACAGCAGAGGAGGCTGTGCAACTTTGCAGAGTAGCTGCATCTTGGGCAGAAGATGAGAGGAGATGATCTTCTATGCTCTTTGTCTGGACCACATTCACTGAGTAATTCCTCAGGGCATCACCCTTTGGGATGTTAACATTCAGGTGATGCAACCTTCTGGGACAAGGTAGACACATGAATCAGGACTTAACAAGCCTCAGAGCATGCCAGTTCCACCCCAGTAGGCATGGACTGTAGGAGTTTCCAGTGGCTGAGTGGGAGCTGTTTTCCCTGCATGGGTGGGCAGAATATACATATTTATGCAGGAAAAAAAGGATGGAGGTTACGGATCCTAGCCTCCAGACTTCTTTGAGATTTGACTGAATGATTTGAGTTTTGTCACAAACTATCTCAGATCATCACTTTGGATAAAAACCATAGGACAGCCCCAGAATCAGAGTCATTGTTCCATGAGGAGCTATTTGACAAAACTTTGGAATCTTGGGAAAAGCCTGACCCCCTTTGGAATCTTGGGAAAAGCCTTTCTATGAGCTACATCACCTTACTCAAGTCAGCTAAATGCACTAAACTGCAGGTTTCTCATCTATGTAAATGGGGAGACAGACCCAGCCATCTTCACCACCATCTTGAATAGCAGCTTGGGGCTGGGGGAAAGCAAACCTTACCATTTTTGCTGAACTGTCTGTGGCCTGAAAAAGGACAGAATGTGAGCAACAGAGAGGCCTGGTCTTCAGGTCAGTCCCTGCAGACTGACTGAGGGCTCCCAGGCAGGTTCTAGCCTGCCTTACAACTCAATTTCTCCACCCGTGAAGGGAAGGGATAATAAATCAGCACATCTCAGACTTGTCAAATGAAATGCCCCTGGTACTAAAAGTAAATGCTCTTAGGTGCCAAGCTCCTTTGATCCAAGAGCTTGATGTATTTTCAGGGTAAGCATTAATATAATGGTCATTTAGAGATGACAAAAAAGAGGCACAGGGGTTGAATACTTTGTGTGACATCCTCCAGAGAGTTATGTGTCAGAGGAGGGTTTTATACTCAGGATCTGTGGTTCAAGTGCCTGTTACCTGGTCTCCTTACCTCCAAACAGTGGGCAGTGCTATTGGGGCCGTGCCTCTTCTCTAGAGGCTGGGGCTTCCAGCAACAGACATCTTGTGGTTCAGCAACTCTCAGATGTGATTCTGTCCTTTAAGGACAAGGTGGGGACAGGAAAGAGCCAGATGCTAGAGCTCTGAACTGGTGGATCAAAAGGCAGCAGCCTTGGGCCAACCTGGCCCATGGGCAGGGAAGGTCTGCAGTGTGCCAGCTTCCACATCCCCTACTCCACCAGTCACATCCTGAATTACAGGGCAGTTCAGTGACATCTGGAACTTAGTGAGTGATTTTTTCCAAGTTGAACTCACTGAGCAAAACCAAAAGGTGAGGAACACCTCCAGTCCTGGGGAGAAAGTCTGATTTAGTGAAATTAACACTGGGCAGAGAGGCAGAAAGGGCAAATTTGAGGCTCATTTAAAATTGAGATAGTATTATCTAGATTATGAGTTAAGGGAAGGATATATATACATATGTATACAGACATATATAATATATATACACATATATATATATATATAAATGCAGGGTTGCAACACAGAAACATGCTCAATAAATGTTAGTCAAAATACAATTTGTCTCTCAAACATGAAAGGAAGAAGAGCAGGGAAACCCCCTCGGCCCTATCTAACAGGTGGTGTTCCCAGCTCCATGAGGCACTCAGCAAGTGCCCTGAGATGATGGTCACACATTTGTACCCCAAGATATATGCAGACATCCACTTGCTTGGCACGTGCCTGAATCATTTGCTAAAGATATATATAAAGTCTATCACACTCATTCCACGAATAACACAAAGGCCTTGATTTATTCCCATGTGATCAGCATGTGTAAGGTCCAAAATTAACGTTGCTATCTGGCTGTGTGTGCACGTGTGTGTGTTCATTGAAGAGGAACAAGGAAAAGAGACTAAAACTCAGGTCTGCTCCACTGTGGCATTTTGACAAACATTGCTGATGGGTAAACACGTGGAAGAAATGAGGTGGCTCTGTTTTTTCGAGTGGTTTTATACCGATCACTTCACCTCTCCGCGCCATTGGCTCTTCATACATAGGTTGAGGACAGCGTCTCCTAACCTCATGCAGCTGGCAGAGCTGGACTAAAGAAGAAAAGGTGTAGATGATGTAAGAGTGGCTTTGAGGAGCACAGAACACCAGGTAGATGTCAAGCGCTGCTATTATCAGATCCTGTTGTGAGCCCATTAGACCTTGTACTTTCTGTATATTGGATTTATTTTCTGAGTTTTTATTTTATCTACTACACAAAACCATTAATTATAGCTTTTGAAAGAAATCACGATAGGAGCCTACATTCTTTCAGACTACTACTCAAGGGGTATCAGCCCTAGTGACCTTCCCTGTAGAGTTAGTAGCCTCAGGACCATGGGGCCCACATAGCTGGATGTCCACATCACCTCCCTGTGCCCATACCTTCACCTTTTCTATGAAGATGTTGTGCCAGACTTCACACATTCTTAGCAAGAGCACAATGAGGTAATTGCCATAAATGTGCCCAACAGAGTTCTTGATACATGGTAGATAATTGAGAAATTCTTAAACTTAAGAGAAAACAGAATGCATAGGACATAGCTCAGGATTGGTAGCCAGACACGCTTAGGTTCATACACCCAAGAGCAGCTCCATCTATTTTCGGCTGGGTGACCTCAGATGAGTTTCTTTGCCTCTCTGCCATGACACTCACAACCGTAGGTGAGAAAAATGGAGGGGCTTCTGTGTATCCCTTACACTGGCTATATCCAGCCAGGCTCCAGGGCCTACCATGTGGTTGCTGTGAGGGTTAAAGCACCTAAAACATCATAGGCACTTGGGAAAGGGCAGCCAGTTCTAGTTTTATTCCAAATTTGCTTGTTCAGTCATTCTTGGAATGGCCACTGGTATTTGGAGCACTGAACCTCAGCCCTCAGGAAAGCAGGCCAGGCACGTGACAGATGTTAAACAGCTATTCCCAGAGATGTCAGCCAAAAGGCCAAGAAGTTAGAAACCCTTTATTTTCTTCTCCGAAGCACAATTAGTTTGTCACAGCTGACAGATGATGGATGGCTATGCATCAGTCCAAGAGACACCACAGAATCCATCTGATTTTCTGTTTATCATTGTAACCTCTTGCACTTGGCTCTTTCCTTCCATCTGCAGACATCTCCCCGCCTCCCTCCATCTCTCCACCCCGCTGTCCTCCCAGCCCCCATCGCATGCCCACTCACTCACCATCACAGAAATGTGCAGGATGTGCATCTGCTCCTCGACAATCTCTGACGGCTCCTGGAGCGTGGGGGCGGTGGCCCGGGCCAGCTGCCCAGAGCTGCTCATGGAGACGTGGAAGTACAAGGTGCCATTCTCCAGCCACTGCTGTCTCCAGTGCACCAGTGATATGTCCGCCGCCGTGCCAGACATCTCTGCAAGACAAGACCCAAGGCATGGTGAGTGGCCTCCTGGCCTTGGTGCTCCCAGAAGAGAAGGAGCCACATGTAACCTGAGAAGGAGCTCAGAAGGCATCTAATTTGTGTTTAAATCAAGTCCACCTGCCAAGGGACCATCACTTCCATGGGGTCAACTGTGACCAAGATTCACCCCAAGTAATAGATGGCAGGGGCAGGGTTTGATCTCAGGTCTGTCTGGGGCCCTTTCCCAAACACTATCCATGATAAGGCAATTCATTCTATGCCAAGAGTGGAAAGAACACTAAGGGCAGAAGTGCTTCCATTCTTCTGAGGCTAAAGAACTAGAAGAGGGAGGGAAGAAAGAACAAGCAGAGGAGGAATTTAGATGTGAATTTAGAAGCAGAACTGGAAGTCCTCATCACGACAGAGCTGGAAAGACCCAAGAGAGCAGCAGCTCAGCAAAGGTGCCCCAGTGTCAGCCCGCACAGGTTAGGAGCATGACATGAGGGTCATCCTGAGCCCATTTCTCCTGCTTTAATAAGAGCAGTCTTGATCCTAAGCAAGAGACTGTTAACACAAAGGTTTCCAAGACTGAAAAATACGGGAGAAGCCACTGCCCCATCCCAATGTTCTCATATAAGCCATGGGGAGTTAAGACTTTTGAGTAAATTGTAAGTCAGGTTTCCTGACTTGAAAGTTTCTAACTCTTATCTCTATGGGTTTTTTTTTTTCCTTTATAAGTACTTTTAAAATACTTCTCATTTAAATATGAGGTTGGACAATTAAATTTTCAAACTCATCTTAGAAAATGTGCTACATACTCCATTGCTGAACATCACTGTGGGCACCTTCAAGGTACCGCCCTTGGGAAGCTGTGCACAGATGCCAGTGCCTAGTCCACCCTGCAAAGCAATTTTGGGACTCTTTCTGGAATGGCCATCAGAGCTGTTGTCATACAAGCTCTGCCAATTAAGCTTGGGAACTCATCCTAGAAAAAATACTACATGCCTCATTGCTGGAGCAGTATCACTACTGTCACTCAATAACCAAAGGGAGTATTTTGAAGGTGACTGTGGTGATATTTAACAATGAAAAGTAGCACTTTTTCTAGGATGAGTTTGTGAACTTAATTGTCCGACCTCATAGTATTTGTAACGATGACTAGTAAACCAACATAGTCTCTTATTACATAAGAAGGGTGATGGCAATTGGTGCCAAAAGTGTCACTGCATTGGGATTATATGTTCATTCCATAGTGTCTTCTCCTAAAGGGATGAGCCCAGGAAGATGTCACAGGACAAGTCCTGTCAGCATGTCTTAGGAATAAAAGGGTATAGGTTCTTAGAGAATGACGGAGGTTTGCACTCAAGTGAAAATCACAATAGGAGGTGAGTAGCCTCAGCATTGTCTGAGGCTTGGAACCTTGAATCCCCATCCTGAGACACACAGGTATCCTTGAGACTGAATTTCTGAAGTCCCCAAAGACTGTGAGTGCATTCACACACCCCTAGCGGGGGACTGGTGGGCAAGCTGAGTTAGAACATCTCCTTACCCAGTCATCTCTCCCCATGTCCCGCGGCAGCCCCTGTCATCTCTAGTCAAATGAGTAAAAAGGAATCACCTTAAAAAGATGAGAAGACATGTGGGTCACTATGAAAGTTTTGAGACAGATTATATTATGGTCCATTATTTCATTCCACACTGTCAACAGCATCCTTTCTGATTCACCTGTGTAAGTTTCAAATTTTGTCAGCTTATTGGTTTTGCTGGGAGGGCTTCATTTGTTTCTACCCATGTGAATTTTATGTTTTTTGTGTATCTCAAAACTTTCATAATGACCACATGATACCTGGTCACTAAAGTCCATTGGCTTACTGTTATATTGTCCTTTCCTAATAGACTCGAACTCCTTGTGGTTCATAAAGATAAATTCTTAGGAAAATATCTAGCTCTTATTATGTGTTAAAAGGAAAAGCTGGTGGGCGGTGCCTGTGGCTCAAAGGAGTAGGGCGTCAACCCCATATGCTGGGGTTCAAACCCAGCCCCGGCCAAAAACCGCAAAACACAAAACAAAACAAAACAATTTTAAGTTAGCTATTGATTTATTATCATCATCTTTATTAGTAATAGAGACAAGATCTAATTATCCTTTTTCACTCTGGCAAAAATAAATTCTTGAGCCATCCTTAACTGCTTACATTCTCTCCCACTTCATAGCCGGTTCATCAAGAAATCCTTCAAAAGCTGTTGAAAATCCAGGCCTTCTCCCCACCTCCACTTCAGCCACCTGGGCAACCCTCTGAGTTATCTCATCTGGCTTATTGTAAGCTTCTTCCTGCTCCACCCTCGCTCCCTGTCCCTCAGCCAAGAGCCAGAGGAATCCTGCCACAGCAGAAATCATCCCACAAGGCTAAGCTTCTACTTAGTCCTCTCGTGGCCTCCTATCACCAAGTAAAAGACAAAGTAGCCAGAACACAGTCATTGTAAGTCCAAATGGAAGCATGCCTGAGTTTCCCTTGATGCTCAAAGGATCAAACAGGACTGAAGAGAATAACAAAGGTTCTTCTGCTCTTAGAACACAAGCCCCAAAGGACCCTGAGAGCTCACTGTGATGCCTGGAGGAGGCTAGGTGACCAGTCTGTGAAGCAGGGGTCTTCCCAGTACTCTCTTCTCTCCCAGTTGGGTCATTCTAGTCCCTCCCACACAGCGTCAGCACCAGAGGCTTTGGCAGTAGCCTCTCTGGCAGCCAGCCAGCTGGGCCAAGGCAAGGTGAAGACATTATGATAAACAGTCGGCACAACACCTCCCTCATTTCTTCCTCAGTGCATCAAAGTCCAAAACCAGAGCTCCAGGGAACCCAGGACTGAGAGTTGCCACTAAAAATACTGAGTTCTAATTCAGTAGCTCTGTGTGGTGCTGGCCGGGAAGGCACGTAATGTGCTGAGTCCCGGGAATGGTTCCAGAAGAAGGCTCCAAGGTGGGCCACATCTGATCGACACAGTATAGCACAGATGGAGATAAAGGGAGAAGAGGGACGCTGGCAGAAATCTGAGCTCCTTACTCCTCAAGTTTTCTTCAGCCTATGTCTGAAACCCTCCCTCCCCCCATTAAAGAGGTTCCCACTTCCCATGTTCAGATTGGGAAGCACAGGGTCACAGAAAGTTACTGACTTAAGTTCATCGGTGAATCCGTACCCAGCTGGACCAAATGGGTCTCCAGTCCACACTATTTCTACTTGACCATTTGCACTTACGCCATTTTCTTTTTCTTGACTAAATTAGCCCGTGAACCAAAACTAGACTGAGCTCTTTGTTTGCTACCATGACGAGTGCACAGTCAGCAGACAGGAAACGTTAAATGATAGTAACAGTGTGTGAAACACAGTAAATATTGAATCACAGAGAACAGCTCTGGACTCACTTCATTACAATGAAGAGAAACTGTTGTTGGAGAAGGGGGAGGGGACGCAAGTCCTCAAAGAGAAAACTGCTTTAGCAGATGCAAAAGGCCTTGATCACCTGTTCACTCATCCATTCATTTATCCATGCTTTTGATTACTCCATCAATGTCCTTATGAAGCACCTACTCAATTCCAGACAGTTTAGGGGCTCAGAAGATGGCATTAAACAAGACATAGCTCACAGCAGAAATTCTACCCAGCCCTCTGTCCCCTCATCCCATGTCTCATAAGCACACTCTCCATTCACTGTGGTCCAGAAGACTGTGTCTTATCTGGCCTATCTCCCCCCACTGCCCCATAGTTACATGCTCCAGCCCTATGGGACTGACATCTATCTGTTCCTTAAACATCTCAGGCTCCCTCCTGTCTCACGGCTAAGCCCTTTCTGTCTAATTTGCATAGAACTTCCCTGACAGAGCTTGCAACTGTCTTTCTCTCAATCCAGAATGTATCTGTTCAGAAATCTGTGTCTGTCTCCTCCAACTCAAGTATTCCTCTCCACACATCCAAATCTCTATTATATCCTCTTTATAAAACTTTCTATAGCACTTCTGGCTATTAGACACTTATTTATATATTTTCTTGAACATGTGTTTATTGCCTGTCTCTCCAGGCAATAAAGAGCAAGAACCTTGCACGGCTTACTTCCTGTTAGCTCTAAAGCACTTTGAGAAAGTGCCTGGCACATAATAAGTGCTCAATAAATAATTACTGAGTGGTTGAAATGTGTGTGTGTGCGTGTACATCCATACTTATACACGCACGTATTCATACACATCCATAATAAGATGGTAGAGGCAGTGAAAAATAGGATTTGGAGAGTGTTACATTCCATCAGGCAATTAAAGAAAGAATAAGTGAAGCTCTATTTGGAACTCAAAGGTGGGAACAGACCTTCCTCGCTTGCAGATCAAGAACTGTTTCTAAAGTGCGGTGGCCTGAGCCTTGCAGAGGATGGACATGTTAGTGTCCTTCAGAGGAGAGAAGAAGGCATGAACATTGTCTGGGCATCTCAGTGGCACGAAGCTGCACACGTGTGCAGGAGTGTGGTGGAATGTCGGGTTAGAAATGCAGCTCAATACAGAGGTAAGGGCTTTGAACGCTGGGTGACAGAGTGTATATTTTACTCAGCATGCAATAGGGACCCAGTGGAGTACACTTGATCAGAGAGCCGGTACTGTGTCCATTAAAAACAGGTTAAAGAAATAGTAGCAGGACCAAAACCAGCTCTTGAAATTCCCTGCTGATTGATTTTCCAATTGTATTTTCCCTTTTCTCTTTCCCTACTCCTTCCATATAAACATTTCATTGAAGTCTTCAAGTCACATTACAATCAAACTTAAAGCAAAAGGGGGACTAAATGCATTTGGTCGGGAACCAAGACGATTCCCATAAAGGCAGATTATGCTGACATGATGAATATAAAATGAAACAGCAGATATTAAAGTGGGAGAATTGGTGCACCATGCCTTCAGGCAGCAGGCTGACTCCACTGCCTGCCTACCTCCCACCCCGGTTAGCTTGGTTTTATATTGGAATCATAAAGAAACACAGGGATTGCTTTTTCACCTTTCTCTGCTCTCCCCCCACAGTCCCCAACACATTGCAACTCCTGAAATATTCAACAGGCTCAAATCCCCTCAACCACCTAGTGTAAGCCAAGCAAGGGGATCAGCCTTCATCAGTGATTCTAGGTAGACTGCCAGCCTGGCCCGCCAGCCACTGATGTCTTTCAGTCTCCTGGAAAAGAAAAATATAATCTCCAAGGCATGTTGTGCTTTTAATCGGCTTGTTCCTCCTAATCTATGGCACTCATTGTATTTTTATTTAATTCCTGAAGGTCATTATGAAAATAAGCAGAGCACAAGCCATCTCGGTAACATCTCTTGTGTGGTTAACTAACCCTCCTTCTGATGCTGCAGCACCGTCTGACCCTCCAACAGATTATTCGCAGCAGCCCAGAGAGAGCTTCCAAGCAGTTTGTAAATGGTCTTCACCTCACGGGGTGGTGAGAAGTAGACATTAGATGAGATGAACTTGCTGCCTAGGCAGACAGAGTTGGGAAAGGTAGTGATGTTGACTTTAATCGACCTTGCCACTGGCTGCTCCGGCATGGGTGTCTCACGCAGCAAGTCCTGCTGAGTGGGCCTGGGAGATAATCTCAATTACTCACACTCTTTTTCATCTCCACAATGGTTCATTAACGCAAACCTTTATCATCGCTCTCATGGGCGATTGCAAATGGTTCTGTGCCAGTCAGGGTCTCATCAGAAAGAGTATACACATTCAGTAAGGATGCTGGGAAGTGTCTAACAGTGTTACAGGCTTGGGCATGGTTCAGGCAAGCCAATATTGGGCAATGAAACACTCCAAGGTTGATGACAGCAGGCAACCAGGCTTAAAGAAGCAAGAGTGGGGGGATAGCAAACCCTGAAAGAGCTATAGCTACAGGAAAGGGCTACCATATATCTACCAGATAGGAAGGAACTGGAGCCTTAGAATTAGCCAGTCACTGCCAATGCATGGCCCAGGGTGGGGGCTGTCAAGGGTATAAATGTCCCAACCTCACTCTCCTTCCACCTGCCAATTTCTTGCAGGTGTCTTGCATGGGTCAACCTCAGTTGAACACCCAAAGGTGCTTGAGTGAAGCAAATCACAGAGGGCAGCCCTCTAGGGCGTGCAGCATGTGGGAAAGGTGCAAGGTCAATCTCAAGGAGAAAATGGAGACTTCAGAAAGCCTCTTAACTGGTCTTTCATTCTACCACCAGGCTTCCTTTCTTATCACCATCCACCAAATAACTATCAGGATGAAATCTCTCGCGTTTCAATCTGACCTTGTCATGCCATTGTTCACACCTTCTAGTGGTTCCTACTATCCTTTGGGATAAAATCTAATTTCAGGAGCCCAGCACACAAGGCACACACATGATCTGACATGGGCTTTTCTGATCAGTCTTATTTCTTTTCACGCCTTTCCTTGCATTTATATATTAAATCTGATGAGATATTGATATAATTGAATACATATGCTATGCTACTTCCTAATTCAGTGTCTCTGAGGGTGCTTTTTCCAAGGTCCTCCACACTTGACCCGTTCTCTGCTCTGAAGTCATCCACGATGCCCGTGCAGGCTCACTGCTCCTCTGCACTTCCATGTGGAGAAACAGTGCATGGGGCATAAGATCACAGGTCTGCAGACCAGCTGTCTGGATTTGAATCTCAGCTGCCCTGTGTTCAATTTATGTGTCTTTGGACAAACTTTTAACTCCTCTGTGCCTCCATTCTCCCATCTACCAAAGGAGCATAATAGTAGCACCTGCCTCATACGGTTGCTTTTAGAAACAAATGAGGTAACACAAATAAATTAGTTCTTAGCATGGTATCAATACTTGGTAAGCACACTACAAGTATTTTACATTTGTTAAATATTATTTCATAGACACAGTTATAGCCTCTTATTTTACCACTGTGTTGGTATATGTGTGTGTGCATATTTATATATGATCTCTTTACACAGCTGACTTCCCCTATTGGATTCTAGAGTAGGGATATGTAATTTGCCCACTGCCTGGCAAAGTGGGCAAACACAGAGCAGAGTTTCCATAAATGTTTCTTAGGTAGAACAGGGCTGTCTCTATATTTGAATTCAGATGGGTGCTCCCAGAGAACAGAGGGAAGAGATGGCCAGGCAGGGTATCAATGATAGCTTGATTTTAATGTAACAACTCCCTACATGAGAAATGTATTGAACATCTAGCTCAAGTTTAGAAATCCTGGAGAATGCAAATGATGAGAAAGGAAATGTTAACTTTCAAGGAGCTTACATTTTCATGAAGGGAGTTATAGAGAAAATCAATAATCATACGATTCTGTTTAGACATAAGCATTTGTATATACAGCTGGAAAGAAATACATTGGAACATTAAGAATGGTGGGATCAGAGGTGATTTTAATCAAATTCTGATTTAGTTTTCTCTACATTAACCATATATATTCTCTATAGCAGATGCAAACACACACTCAGTATAAAGGGCCATTTAGTCAACCATCTTTTCTAAGATCTGGCATTCAGGGACTCTGTCCTCGGAAGTTCAGGCCAAGGGGTTGAGAAATGTCATGTTATAAATAGCTATAAGTCAAAGTAGGAAGCTTAGGAGAGAACAGATCACTTCTGGTTGGATCTAGAAAGTCTTCCTGAAACAGCCTTAAAGGATGCAAGACTTAGACAAATGTCCTTGTGGTAGAGAGCACTTCAGATGGAGGAAGGGTACAAGGACAAGATGGCAACAGGCTTGCATTTGGGATGCAAAGAGGTGCCGTGGAGGAAGCTAGCGGTAAATACAGAGGATCGTCATTACAGAGAAAGACTGATTAACCAAGTCTCTAGAGGGGAAAACTAAAAGGGAGCTAGTAACTTGAGAATGGACCATTTCCTAGCAAAATAATAAATGTCACAGAGCCTCTATAATCTTCTTTATCTGTAAAATTGAGGTCATGATCACATCTAAAGAAACTTAGACCTGAGAGTAAGGGCGTACATAGCAACAAGCTTGGAAATCTGCAACATCCTGCCGTTAGTTCTGTAGGCAAAAACAATCATCCAACAATATAGCTCCTTCAAATCATTTACTGACTGTCGAAGACGTGCCAGGCACAGTACTGGAACCTGAGGATAAATTGGAGGAATTGACAGAGTTGATTGTGTCTTCACGACTTTCCAATGTAGGCTGGATATTCCTGGATGCCCACTAAGCAGTAGTTTCTTCAGTTTCTCCATTCACCTACCCACATAATCATTCATTCATAGTAGAAGACATTGCCTGCCTAGGTCACTGCAGCCCTCAGTACTTAGCTTTGCAGGAGGCATGCAATAAAAGATTGTTGAATAAATGTACCACTTGATACTTATTTTCTAAATTCCTTTGTCATCAAGAAAGTCACAATGGAGGAAAGCAGAAAAAGGAAAATCAACAAGGGCAACATATGCATGTAACAGTGGCCACAAATCAGACACAGGGAATCCTGTGAGAGGTCAGCGAAAGCTCCTCAGTTACTACGTATCAGGGGTTTGGATGGGGCATGGAGGAAGAGGCAATAATCTAGACATTTCATAATTCTAAGAGGTCCTGATGTCAGGCCAGGTTAAACCCCCACAGGATAAAGCCAATGGTGCGCTGGGTTTGTGAGGTGTTCTAGAGGACAGAGGGTGGACAGGTGGCGGGGTCATGATGCAGGCAGGTCCTGAAACAGCAGATGGACAGGAATACCCTAGAGGTGCCTCCAACACCCTCCCAGAGGCGCCTGTCCACGCTCATCTCTGCCTCAGTAGCCAATCTGCCCATTTCTACCTCCTTTGGGAACTTAGCATCTACACAAAACTGTCTTCCCAAGCTATTCAGTGGAGATAAATAATACGGTTATATCCAGTTAAATAAGGGAGAGGAAGAGAAAAATTAAGACATATTGGCAAGGGAGGAAAGCATATCATTTCAGATTAGATTTGGAAATAGATAGAGAGTCGGTGGAATCGATTCTCATGCCTCCTCTTTATTCGCTCCCGAACCACTGCCCTCCTTCCTTGCTGCAGTTTTTCGCTTGGTTTTTCTTTGTCATTTAGCTTCACTGTGGCCCCTCAGTTGCTCTGTGTGCTTGATATTTCTTCCTTCTTTTCTTCTACTTTTTTGTTTTTATAACACATCCCAAGAGTCAATAAATTTTTCTCCTCTTTCCCCTTTCCTCTGCCCCCCACCATCATAAGCGAATGCAGAGAGAGGCCACCCGAAGAATGGGGCCAGCAACTCACTTGGTCATCACCCATGATGTGCCAGCCATCCACTGTCTCATTTGGCCCTCCCAGGAAACCCACATGGGTAAGGTAAGGTCGCAGAACAACCAGTTTTTTTCGGTCAAGACATATGAGGCCCCCAAAGGGACTAGACTTTCCTTAAACTTTCCATCTAATAAGTGACAGTGCACAAGTTCAAGGTCTGATTTCCTGAATTCAAGTCCAGTGCTCTGTCACCGGCCTACCCGGGCTGAGAAAAGGTATCTGCCCATTTGAGTAAAGAGGTGGGAGAATCAAGCCCATGCCAGGGGTGTGATACGCTAAGCCCCTGGACAGGAGTCCTCCGGGGGCACTCAGACACTCTGCCTGTACATTTCATCATTGTAAAATCATCTGCCAGGGTCAAGTCTCTGTTTTTAAGATGCAAATACCTCCCAGGAGAGAGGCATATGAGGCATTCTGCCTTAAGGTGAATGAGTTTTTAAGATTATTTTGCTCCTTCCTGCATTTCATTGCGTTGACCTTTCACAAATTCAGTTCGCCTCTCTGAGCCTCGCTTGCCTCATATGGAAGAATGGGAATCATAAAACCAATCTCTTATGATTGCCATGAGAACACAGGGAGATAAAGTGTTGGAAGGAGAACAGCATTTAGCATGTGGATAGTCCTGGTTAGTTGTCTATCTTCCCATCACTCTTTTCCATCCCGCCACTGGTGAGGAAAGAATTGGGTTGTTTTGAGAGCAGTGGAGTGTGGCATGACAGATCAAGTATGAAGAAAAAAGAAGCAGAGGTCACAGAGAGACAACTTTCTACTTCACTCAGAAACAGTCCCCGAGACCTTTCTGCCTATGCCCCCATAAGTCCCCTCCAACCCTTCAAGCCATCCCTAAAGCAGTGACCTAGAATCCTGAAAAATCACAACAGAAAGAAAGGGTAAAGTGATGGAGACCAATGTTCTAGCCTACCCATTTTACTCATCTGAAAAATGAGGATCAGAGACGGTTAGTGACTTGTCTTAAGTCACACAGCTTCACTATAGAGACAAGAATTCACAGAGGAGAGATGCACAATCTCCCTGACTCCTAAAAGTAATTTGGTAGCATGAGAGATGAGAGATGGTACAATTCCCTCCTGCCAGGGTTCCCTCAGCCTCTCCTGAAGATGCTGCCAAGAGGGTTCCTTATGTGTCACTTGTCATCACCAACCCCCTCAGCCCAACCCAGAGGGATCAGTATCTGAAAGCCACTTGCATGAGTTCAGACCTGGCAGATAAAGAATGCTATGAGTCACGAGAACACAGCACCATGCAGTACAGTGGGTGAGGGAGGAAAAATGAAACCTATAAAACCAGCAACGGGACAGAGGCCAAGGGAGTGCACTCATCTGATGCCTACTCCATCCGCTGCTTATACAGCAGCAGGGGAGGCAGGACTTGGAAGAATACTTTTACAGGATGAATTCACCCCAGACAGGAGGCATTGGCCTGAACCCACTGCCTGTGGGAACCCTACCACAGTCCACTGGCCCCAAGCAGCCTCCCTGCCTCCTAGCCTTTGTTCCTACTGTGCCACCTTCCAGAACTGTCCTAATCTTGTCCACTGCATACACAGACATTACTGACCATCCAAACCCCAGCTTAAGGGCCCAGCTGAAAGGCCCTCTCCCTCTTCTGAGCTCTAAACTCCACTGGCAGGTTCCTATCCCATTCCTTAGTCCACAGACCTCACCCATCCCTAATTCTCTTCACCCTTGCTACATCATTAGAGTCTTCTGGACCAGGAGTCACTCTTGTCTCCTGTCTCCTTTTTGGTAGCTCAGCACTTTTTGCAACAGCAGGAGTTGGACGAATACGGGCTGATATAAGGTTAAACTTGAAGGCCAAGGAAAGAGGGTGGTCAAACACCTGATTACCATTTCACAGATTGGGATACTGAGGTACAGTGGCTGGGGAAGGTCCTCAGAGAGACTTAGAGCCAGAAGTGGGGCTAAGCATACGTGGTTTCACCTGTCTGTCCCCCAGCCTCAACCCACTGCCCCTATCAAAACGGCACTGACTTAGACCAAATGCATTTGATACAGCCAAACCGTGACGATCGAGCACTCCTGCGCCTTGCCCGCTCTCCAGTTGTGTCGTTTCCTGCATGCTCCCCTGCCTTTATGTTCAAGCTCCCTTGCTCATACTGTTTTCAGTTCTCACTCTTTTTTGCCTGCCTATGTCTTAGTCTTCATAACTCAGCTGTAAGTAGACTATATCAACTATAGTCTATTCCTCCCTATGTCTCAACCAATGTAATGCGACACTGCAGTCCTTCCTATCAAGAGGTAAGTCTATTTCTCCTCCCCTGGAATCAAAGTCATGGGACAAACTCAGAAGTGACACACTCAGAGACCTGACAAGTGTTGGTGCACTGGGCTGACCCTCTCTTGCTGCTCGTGGGAGCCCCACCCATACCCCTGCCATGTGAAGTAGCCCAGGGCAACCTGATGGTTAGTGAGAAAAGCATGGTCTATTTGCCTGTCCTGCCCAAGACAAAGCCCACTGCTAAGCATAGGAAATAATGAGAGAAGAGTTCCTGGGTCATCCTGCTGCCCGCAAACTGGCCAGCTGACAACAGACACAGAAGAGAACCCATAGAAGTCAGCCAGAACCATCAGAACCACTGCCCAAGGCCAGGCATGGTGATTTACACTTATAATTCCAGTACTTTGGGAGGCTGAGGCAGCAGGATCACTTAAGGCCAGGAGTTCCAGATTGGCCTGGGCAGCATAGCAAGACCCCATCTCTACATCAAAGCAAAAACCACCACCACCAACAACAAATTAACCAGGTTTGGTGGCAAACACCTGTAGTCCTTGCTGCTTCAGAGGGTAGGGTAGGAGGATCACTTGAGCCCAGGAGTTCAAAGTTATAGTGAGATATGACCATGCCACTGCACACCAGACTGGGCAGCAGAGTGAGACCCTGTCTCTAAAAAAAACCAAAAACAGAAATTACAAAGTAACATTTAAAAAAAAAGAAAACTGCCCAACATAGCTCAGCCTAAATTACCATATAACTAGGAGCTCAAAAATCGTCTTAAGCCACTAAGTTCTGGGATGTGTGATAGGCAGCAATAGCTTACAACTCAGAAGACCTTTCTCCCATGCAGCCTCCCTTCCCCGAGTCCAGGCAGGATGCTCCCGCTGTGTGTTTCCTTCCATTCCTGCACTTATCACACTGTACGTAATCATCGCTTTAGTTATTTCACGCCTCACCTACCCTCTGCTCTCAAGTCTCTGAGCTTCTTAAAACTAAAGGCCTCGTCTCTCTTGCTGTCTGCTGCTTCCCTAACACCTAGCTCAGAGGTGGCGCTTCATGGGCATGTGTAGCACAGAACAAACGGAGATTGAAACTTTCGCCCAAGCGGGATCCTACCGTATTTTACTCTGCCCCACCCCCTCCTAATCAAAGTCTCCAAGGCACTGATTGGAGGGAGCAAGATGGTATTGATCTGCTCTGACTGTACTGCTTGGAGAGCATAATCTGCCTCTCTATCCCTTAAATAAGCTCTGTGCCTGTATGATGTGTTCATAGCAGCCTTGATTGTAATGCAGCCTCTACTCCATTACCCTTATTTATAACGCCAGGCACTGAGCACAGGGCCCCAGGCTTTCAGCAGAATGGTTACAGGACCCCTTTGACTTGCAATTCCACACCATTCAGTCCAATTTAGACCAGCCACAGATGGTGCCCTGTGGCGGGGAAGGGAGGACTAGAGGATGCCAGGCTAAGGGTGGGGAGGAGGGAATGAGCCTCTTTATTTTCTCACTGCATCAGAGAAGGAAAAACAAACACTTAGATTATTCAGTGTCCCTCATGACCAGGAAGTGTGTGCCTGACTGATGGCAAATCACACCCTTCCCCGACAGGGTCAGACACTAGTAGTTTTCCTGGGACTATTGCTGGGACACCTTTTTATTTGGTTTCAAGGCCAGATTCCTCTCCTGAGGTGAAATGACGGAATACTGTTCCCATCCCTACTGCCAGGTTAGCAGTAGGAAAAATCCAACTCCACTCTCGTCTTTGTTGTGTGACCTTAGGGGAGGCATTTGTATCTCTGGGCCTCGGTCTTCTCATCTGGCAAATGGGAAGACTGATCCCTCCCTGACTCCATTTCAAGGCCATTAGAAGTAGTAAAGGGGAACAGTTATGAGAAAGAACTCTGAATGAATTGTTTTTGTGCAATAGGCATGGCTATGATTGGTAACTAAAACCCGACAGGAAAGGCTGGAATTCCCTCCCATTTTTTAAGATGCAAGCTCTCCATTATAGAGTAGGGCCCGAGGTTAGTGTATGAAACCAGCCACCTGGGTTACTACTTCTGCCACTCTGTCAGTTGAGTAAACCTGCAGAAATCTTTTAACTTCCCAACTTCTTCCTTTCAACATATACACTGGGGGGAATATTGTCATAATAATCATGGCAGTGCGAAACCCAAAAGGCAGGCTCTGGGTTGTCCTGATCATCTTTGTATCACAGTATCTAGAACAGTGCCTGGGATGCTGCAGCCATTTAATCTAAAAATAACAGAATGGCTAACACTGATTGACTGCTTTCTGTTGCAAGGCTCGATTCCAAGTGGAGTGCACACAGCATCTCATTTCATCCTCCCTCCCGATATTCTTATGACTTACGGATAATGATAAATCCACGGTACATATTGTGGAGATAACACATCAGCAGCATGAGGACTCCCATCAGTCTGTGCTCAATAAGGTCTGCAGCAGCAAATGAAGCAACTGCTTTTACTCCAGTTAATACACATGTTTGGGATTGGCGGCTCTGTAGCACCAGAGCCTGCCTTTGGAAATTCTTGGAGAATGTCCAATGTCCCATCTGTCCAACGTCCTCTTCAAGGCACTGTGGTTACAAGCTGGAATATTCTCAAGGTGTCTGAACTGTCACACCTCCCCAGACCCTGCCCCACCATCTTGACCGCTTTCCACTTCTAGAACCACAGAATCTCTACACTTAGACCATGCCAACCCAGCAAACATGTCTGGAGGTTGTTTGTGGCACCAGGTCCTTTGCTGGAAACTCGGGCATTACTTTCTGGAGTCTGCACTTCTCATTTAGAGTCAAGAAAACTAAAACTCAGAGAGGACAGGGAGGCTCTCCCAGAGTACCGAGCTGGGGCAGGGATAGGACTGGTGAGGAACTTCATGACCTCAAGGACAGACTTTCTGCATTTGACCTGCCAGATTATGAGTAGCAGATTCTTCTGCCACTGATTCTCTGTGTCATCCAGGAAAGGTGACTCCCTCTCAGAACCTCACTCCTTTCACTTGCCAAATGGGAGCAGTGATAATGCCTTCATAGGCCATTCAGAAGATCTGTAGGGAAAGTGGGAAAGATGCTTTGATCTTATTCTCTGTCATAATGAAAACCGGGTTATGCTATCAGAGAAGAATGGGAACTATGCCTTCCTCTCCAAGGGCAACACGATGACCACCTCACACCTGTGTCAGCTCTGTCACATTTCTGAGAATCCCAGTAGGAACTGGGCCCCATCCCCTCACCCCATGCATCTCCAGTATAGATTTTTTTAAAGTTTTCTGAATGTTTCCCTTTAATGACCATTTGTTTGGGGTATAACTTCTACCACCATTACCACCACCACCCCCAATTCCTGTCCACAGTATGGTGTGGAATACATGAGAAGGAACTGTGTTTCCAGAAGCCAGGAGGGATGTCCTTGTGATCTGCAGGCACGCAGACCACAGAGGGAGCCAGACTGTTAACTGGCACTGTGAGTGAGGACCAAGTTCATCTTGGTCCAAATCATTCCCAGGAAGTACATGAGTTCAATCAGGTCAGGTGAGGCACAGGTACAGAGGAAGCCATGTTTGTATAACTTAAAAATACCTGCAAACATGTTGAATTAGTTGAACCCACACCTTCATATGTCTGTTCTCCCAAAGCATAACTGTGTGTACAGACACATGTATTTCCCTGTAAATCTATGCATCCATGCACTGTCACAAAAGCATTCACATCTCCTTGTATATACAAACATGCGCTCATGTTCGTATGAGCCTGTTTCCTCATACACAAGCATAAATGCACATGATGTTCATAAATACAGACACTGATGCCGCAGAATACGAGGTTTTGCACATGAACTTACACATGGAATACTGCTCCCTTTTTCACATAGGCAACCTGAGCATTTGTGTATATGGGTGCACATTTGTGCACTCCTTTGCACACAGAAACAGGCTTCCTAAGGCAGGTCTGCAAATTCACATAGGAACCCTCTGACAACACAGCACTCACAGGCACACTCACACAGTGTGTTCTCTGGGTTCCCCCCATGTGCACTCCGTCACGCACACTCCATCGTGAAGGTTCACACTGGCATGTGTGCAGCCTGGTTCGTTACACAGGTGTGCATGCAGCCTCCTTCATGGGCACACACACATGTGCTCAGACAAGCCTCTCACAACCAGGGCACTAACCCCAGGATGTACCCCAGGCCTCATTCGTGTTCTCACATACACAGGCCTGTAACTGATATCAGAAAATGTCCTTCTGAGCCCCTGGGATATCTCCGGACCTGTCCTCCTAGAGGCCTCATTTTGCACTCAAGGAGAAAGAGCAAATCCTCTCTGCAGTCTCCAGAAAGCCTATTTCCTCTTTTCCAGTATGACTGACAGGTCAGTGTGGAGCAAAGAAGAGCAGAGCAGCTCGTCCCCGAGCTGTCCATCCACTTAATCCATTTTGATTTTGTTATGGGGAAAAAATTTCCACCGATTTGCTATTTCATCCCCTCGGCCTGGTGTCCTTGAGAGGGACAGAATGACACATGGCAGGAAGAGGTCCTCTGATGCCGAGCCCCAGGCTGCCCAGCAACCTTCCCCTGGGGCTCTGGCTTCCACGTACTGTGCTGGAAGCCTGGCCAGGAAGGCAAACTCAATGCCCTAGATGCATGGGCAGAAATACTGCAGAAATACTCCACATCCTCTTCTTACAGCCAGACACTACACTCAGCCTTCCTGCATGCTGTGACTCATTTCATGCCCAGACATCTGAAGGGAGGTCTAAGCAAGCCCATTTTACAGAGAAAGAAACTGAGATTCACAGAGCTTAAGGCCCTAGTCTAAGGTGACTGTGGTGAGTAAGGAGCAGATTTGCTTGCCTCAAAGCACTTTCAAAACTCAGAGGAATGTGGAAGGAGGCTGGCCAGCATGTGGTCCTGCGTGGCCTCTGCCCCCCGCCCCTTGTTTCAAGCACACTCAGGAGCTCTGTGCCCTAGCAGAGGACGAGAGCTCTGCAGAGGGATGGTCCAGTGTGATCAGGGAGCGAGGGACTGGAGAAGGTGATGATGAAGGATAGAGGTCTGGAAAACAAAAGGAGGAAAAGAGTAAGAAAAGAGAATGCAACAGGGGATTAGAAAAGGGAAAGGAAGAGATGAGAAGGAAGGGAAGAGCTTTGAGAGGCGGTATATGTAATGTAGGTCATTCTTCTTTTTTTCTAAAAACATGCGCTGAGCCCCCTCATTGCTGAGTGGACAAGGCAGGATTTTCCATCTGGGGAACTCCTGGATAACTGGGACTGATGCCTGTTTTATAGAGCAAGTTAAAGCTTGACTGAATGTTTTTTATTTATTTGTTTGTTTGTTTATAGACAGAGTCTCACTTTGTCATCCTTGGTTGAGTGCTGTGGCCGTGGCGTCACCGCTCACAGCAACCTCAAACTCTTGGGCTCAAGTAGTCCTCTTGCCTCAGCCTCCTTAGTAAGTGGGACTACAGGTGCTCACCACAATGCCTTGCTGTTTTTAGAGATGGGGTTTCACTCTGGCTCTGACTGGTCTTGAATTCCTGAGTTCACTCAAGTAATCCACCATACCCAGCCTCGACCTAATGTTTTGACAGTGCTTGCATGCTTTCCCAATCAGTGAGGAAAAGAAGATGGAAAACATCCCTGCATAAGTCTGCTCAGGATGATGATCATTAATTACCCATCAAGGCTTCTTCACGCATTTCCCTCATAATCCTCAGCACTGCCTTTCAAGACAGCTATTCTGTCCTGACATATATTCACTATGTACTTGTGTATTTCTATGTGTACACGTGTGTATGTGTGTATGTACGCACACATAGAGATTTGGCTCAGAGAAGTGAAGACACAGAACGAAGATCACTCAGGGATTTGGCAGCAAAAGTGGCATTTGGATTCCCCCAACTCCTTGCACTGAGGCATCCCTCCCACCGTCTGCCACTAGCCACATCTACTACCCCTGGTAGATGCAAGATTGGGTGCTCAGCATACGAGAACACAGCTGGATGGACCCTAGGAGACGATCAGAGTTAGCAAAACTGAGGTGAGATGAGGTGAAGCGGTTTGGGCTGGGCCTAGGAGCCAGCCTTCTGACTTTAAAGTCAATGCTCTTTCCAGAATGTGCTTTGTGGCAGGTTGTGCATGTTGAAAAATAACAAATTCTCACCCTGATGTTGCTGCCCTGGAAGGCAGGAGGACAGATGCAAGAATAGAGATGCTTCCAAATTATCCTCTAAGTGTGGGAAAGAGAGCAATACTTCCCTCGCCCTGGGGATATAAGATTAGCATCCCTAATGTGTAGATGAACGAACTGAAGCCAAGAGGGGGAAAGGGATGTGGCTAAGAAAATGTGCAGCAGCGCTCCCCAACCACATGCAGCATCTTTTCCTGCGGACTCCACTCTGAACAGCCCTGGAAGCAGCAGAGTGGGGGGGGCTGGACGATAGGCAGACCAGCACCCCGGAGGTACCACTTAACCGCTCTGAGATCTTTTGAGGTTGCATAGGAGTTTAAAAGGGTCCTAAGCTTAGTTTTAAGGCTCTTGCAGTTATTAACAAAGGGCCCCACATTTTCACGTACAGCACCCTGCAAATTATGTAGTTGGTCTCATTTTTGACCATTTCTCATTTCCTGTTCTATGCCCCAGTTTCCTTAACTTTAAAATGAGGCTAACAAAGACATACCTCAACAGAGTGTAGAGCCCACCCTGTCTTCGCCTTGCCCGTCTTCCTGGGCACTCATCTTTCCAGCACAGGCCGGTAGAGCTTTCTCCTGCAGGCACCTGCAGTCTCTGTCTGAGGGCTTTCCTAGCTCTGGCTCAAGGCAGGCCAGAAATACCAGTGAGTTTTAAGTCCTCCACCCATACCCCCCATCCAACCAAGAATAGCCCTTAACAAATGACAGATGAAAGGTGGAGGACAAATGCCCAGCTGGGATAATCCTGGGCATGTTCTACACCCCACAGTTCCACAGTTCCCCAGTAAGAACGGCTCAGTTGCCCATAGCAGTCCCCTGATCAATTATATACCATTCATTTTCTCCCTTCCCTGCTTCTCTTCCTCCACTGGAGGCTTTTGGGAACACCTCCTAAATAAATTGCTTACACTCATCCCCCCATCCTAGGGTCTGCTTCTGGGCTTCTGGAGAACCCAATTTAAGATAGGGCTGCCACAAACTTAATTGAGATAATGCACGTAAATTGCTTAATACAGCGTCAGGCATAGCTGCAAGCCCTCAGTAAACGGTAGGCTTACCAAATTAAAAAAAAAAAGAAGCAGCAGCCACTTTATGAGAAGGCATGTGGAAGACGACAGAATGTTTATAACTTATTTCTAAATTCATCCTCTTAATGAAATCGTCTCCAGCAGACCCTGCCGGTGACCAGGAAAGAAAGATTTTCAGAGTTCAATTTCCCACCAGGGGCAGATAACCCAACACTCCAGCTCCAGGGACCCAACCCAAAGTAAAAGTTCACGGAATTGCCATCCATTCCCTGCCTGGCCTTCACAGCAAGGAGAGAGCATAAACCATTTAGAACCTCAGAGCCGCAGCATCAGGTCTCTCATCTGTCCACCCCTTTGTTTCTCTGGGGCAGTAACAGAGGAACAGAGATGTGCCCAAGGTCACCCAATGTGTAAGGGCAAGTTCAGAGGAGGAAACCAGGTAGCCTGTCACACACTCTCCTAACCTCACTGTTGACTATTTATTCATTCTTTTTCATTGCTCCCCACACCCAGACACACAAGAAAGTGGGTCCCATAGTTGCAAGGATTTTGCTTGTTTTTGTTCTCTGTTGTGTACCCTCGCAGTCTATAACAGCACCTGGCCCATAGTAAAAGCTCATGAATATCTATTAAGTGAAAAAATGCACTTTTCCTGATACTCATCATATATCCCTGTTGAAGGTCTTCTTGGTCTGCCTCAGGAGCAGTGGCAATTCAAAAGGGCTCAGCGCCCACCAACTACAACCAGAAGAGCATGGTTAAGAAGGGGCTCTGGAGCCTCACCACCAGCGTGAACTGCAACTCCAGGAGTGAGTCTCTGGAAGGCCTTGGGCAAGTTACCACCCCTCCCCATCTTTCTCTCTCTCTCTTTTTTTTATTGTTGAATCATAGCTGAGTATATTAGTGCAATCAAGGGGTACAATGTACTGGTTTCATACACAATCTGAAACATTTTCATCAAACTGTTTGACATAGCCATCACCATCATGTCATTTTCTTAGTTATTGTATGAAGACATTTGTATTCTGCGTTTAGTAAGTTTTGTCTGAACCCGTCTAAGATGCACCATAGGTGTGGCCCCACCAATTACCCTCCCTCCCCTCCCTAGATAGGGCAGGTTCTGTGCTTATCCAGGGAGGTACCCATATGAAGGACATTCACCCCAGGATAAGTGCTCAGTTATTGTTAAGGCAGATAGCAAAGCCCCTCCCCCCACAAGATGTCTTTCCTGTCACCAACATATTAGGGAAAGTGTTTGGAAAACCACTGAAGTTGGTATAGAGAATGACTGCAGGTGGGCCATGCATATCAGAATAACAAACAGAGAATCATAAAATGAAAAAGGCATATCTTCTCCAGGCCCTTTCGGCCCTTTTGTTAACTGCCAGGAGAAAGTGACAGTTAGGTGCTACAAGGCATTTAAACCCAGAGAGAGCAGGCCTTGGGTTTGAATCCTGGGGGGGGGGGGGGGAGGCTGTTAGCACCAGCTGGCCAGCATGTCAGCATTGCTTCGCTGTCATTGTACTTGTTTTTATAGTGGCTTTCAAACTTTAGTAAGTGATACTGGTATCCTATTTACATTATAATATTAAAGGTTTCCTATTTACATTATAACATTAAAGTTACATATGTATTCTATTTACAAGACATGTAACTTCAGGAAAATATTAGAGCATAGAGCAATGAAGAGTATGCAGCTACAGCCAAATGATGGGGATGGTTCTGAAATGCCTGAGGTTTGAGACTCTCCGTGGGGGTCTCAAATGTGTGCTCATGACAGATTCCCAGGAAAGTGGGAACCCGAGCTTTGTTGTCACCAAGCTCTTCTGGATTTTCTCATATTTACTAAGCTTCAGGTGCAAAGCAGCCTGTGTTCCAAAATCCAAAGCAATCTTAGTTCCAAGATCCACCTAGGACATGGACTCAGGGTCCAGGACTCCCTATTAGCCCTGACATACATTTATGCTCTGTGACTTTCTGCAATTTCTGAAATTTCCCTCCCTGGACTTCAGTCTTCCTACCTCTCAAGCAAAAGAATGGGAAGTGCAAGGCTTCACAGGTTTTCCAATTTTGAAACGTGCTGAATCCTTTGGGGAAGCCAATCAAAACTGTAACAAACACAAGGAGAAGGCATCAAGGCCACGTGGCTACCCCTGCACTTCTCCCCATGATGTCCTAGTCTCAGAGGAGAATTGCAACCCTCAGAGTCTCGTTGACCCCCGATTTGTTTATTAACAGGTTTCAGTCTATATGTGGCTTCCCCTCTCCCTACCTAACTCCTGACAAAGGAAATAGAGCCAGAATGTAAGAACCCAGGTACAGAATCCTCACTCTCCACAGCACCCAGGGTGCTCACACATGGTGCTGGGTCGCAATCTCAGGTTCCTTCACCCTCACTGTCTGCACTAGAGCCCCCCGGGTAGGGTTATGATGGAAAGAGCATTGGGGAGGGCACATGTGTGTTCATGACAGATTCCCAGGAAAGTAGGAAGCTGGGCTTTGTTGTGGCCAAGCTCATCCGGATATTCTCATATTTACTAAGCTCCAGGTGCTAAGCAGCCTGTGAGCTAGGAAGGCCCAAGAAGCAGGGAGGAATCAGATGAGGCATTCCTCTGGCCCTGGGTGGTCAGATGACACTCGGCTCACCAAACGTACCAGGAGGCAGCATGAACAGTGCAGCCCTAGGCAGGCACACATGACAGAGAGGGATGTCAGTGTCGCCACATGAGAAGTTCCTGGGGAGATGATATCTGTGTACAGTAGGAACAACACAAGGTGAAGCAGGGAAAAGCTTTCTGAGCATATAGGAGAATGCCACTGATTCACAAATGGGGACCACCCTCTGAATGACTTTGCAAAGCCACCAAATTCCTCCAGGCCAGGAGTCTCCAGACTGCCCAGCCCAGCAGGAGGAGTCAGACACTTGGGAAGGGGCTCCCGTTGATGAGATTTACAGAGCTCATGTGAGCAGATGGCCCAGAGCACAGTCCATGTGTGTAAAACGAAGAAGAAGAACTTCGTTGTCTCAAGGAAAGTTGGAAAAGGTAGAGAGAGCTTTGAAAACCACACACAAGAAGACTCCCTTCCTTTGCCTTCTAAATTCTCTTAAATCTCCTTTTCTCCCCCTCTGTGCTTTAGCACTATATCTCTGCTTCTTAAGCTCTTCTTCCCACCCTTCTCTTCCTTAAAATCCTCTGCTTTTCAGAAACAAAACAAAAGCACTCTGTATCACTCCCTAACTAACAGGCAGAGGCTCCTAACAGATTTCTAATGCACTGCCAGGCGACTCCTTAAGGCTTGACTCCCCAAGGACGCCTTGCTAAAAAAGGTAGAGACATCTGCAGTTACTGGGGCTTTGGATTCGATTGTTTTCATAAAACACCACTAACAGAGCGTCTGCCTCACTCACAGGTAGACACTCGCAGAGACTCACAGAGTTCTCCCCCTGCCCGCCCTGAATGTTTGCATGAAGTGACATGCAGAGGGGAAGTGGAATTCCTCCTGAACAAACAGTGTCCCAGGAGGACTGGGGGCTGCCTTAGCAGTGAAGGCCCAGGGCTCAGACAGCAGGTGGCAGTGGCCAAACCTGGGGAGCTTCTAGAACCCAGTTCAGATTTCCTTTGTAAAGATATAAACACAGCTCCCTGCTTTACCAAATATGGGCCAAGGGTCTGTGGCTCTGTGGTTGTCTTCTTAGCTGCCCGTATTTTCTCAACATATCCTCTACTCCGATCTAAGGACAACAGGGCTATGTGGATAACAACATACAGAGTGTCCATAAAGTTCATGTGCAATTTAAAATTTAAAGCTATTCTAAACTGCATATGAACTTTATGGATACCCTGCATATATACATATATGTAAAATATATGTATTATGCAAATTATTATATAATAACACATATTATTACATAAAATAAATGTCATCCTATTATAGCTGTATTTTATATACATATAATGTATAGTATACCATTATAATTTTATATTAATAAAACACATATTACATATTATATTACAAATATAATACATAGTCTTTGTATGATAAAATACATAAATATAGTAACATGCATAATGTATATAACTAATTCCTTCAAAACACATTGACGACAGCAGTACCAAATACATACTCCTTGAATTTTTCTATCAAAGTCCCCTGACTTTAGCCCTCCAGCCTTGCTGGAACCATGAAGTGATCACACCATCCTAAATGATCTACAGTACTTCCAAAAGCTTTATAGACTTTAAAATATTAGGGGAGGTCTTCCCTTTTCCCTTTCCAAGGACTAAGCATAGTGGTGTTTAAGAAGGCCTGGTATAAGAATCCTCAGCAATGAAAGGGTGGTTCTTGTTTCTCAGTTTTTTTTAAGAATCACCACCAGAGGCACTGTCTGTGCATGGAGCTGAGTTGTTAGAACAGTAAGGGCACTGCTTGGCCAGCTCCCCTTCTAATTGCCAGTCTAGATCCACGATGGGTAAATGGAAAATGTACCTGGCTTGGAGGCAGCCTGGATTACAATCCTAGCTGGACTCCTTACCAGACTTGTGAACTTGGACAGATCACTCTAACTCTTTGAAGTTCAGCTTCCTCTTATAAAGCAGGGGTAAGAGACCTTCCTAGCCAGGGCTGCTGTGATTTATGCACATTCCAGCATACAACCATTCTCTGTAAATGTTCATTTCCATTCTCTTTCATCAAACCTTAGAGCAGGTAGTTTTTGGTTTGTTTTTCTTTGGACCCAGAAGCAGAACTTTTTATGTTAAGTTTTGGTTCTTTTAGTTCAGCTCATCATGGAGTGGGCCAGGTCTCTTCAACTCTCTTTCAGATTCCTCTTTGCCTGAAGGCACTTTTAATTTAGACTGGGAGCATTCCATGATGGGAAGTGAAAAAGAGTTCCAATATTAAGTGTTTGGCCATAGAAGAACATTAGAGAAAGTATCCAGACACGTAGGTATAGGCTGCCCTGACTACACAAAGCTGTGGACAGATGGTGGTCATAACCGGCAACATCTACTGAGTGCTTGCTACTCGCCAAGCACTCTTCTGAGGGATCTAAATGAACGAGCTCATGTCAGCTTCATAACAACACTAGGTGGTACTACTCGTATGAATTCCATCTTGCAGATGAAAAAACTGAAGTGTTCAAAGATTTGAAAACTGATCACAAATTGCATAGCTTGGATTCAAACACTTTGCCCTCTGGCTTCCCATCCCATGCAATTAACCACTCCTCATAATGGCTTCTCTGATTATGGGCTCTGGGAATCAGGTGCTTTGTGAGGTATGTTGGCTCAGCAAGGACTTCCTGAGCTCAGTCTGGTGAGGCAGCTCCAGTCTCTGGGCCTGAGGGTCTCACCCATAACCTGAGGATAACAAAACCTGACTTCCCAGGACACTGTTGAGAATTAAAGGGGAGGGAGGAAAGGAAAGATAAAGCCTTGCACGTTAACTCTCTAAATGGCAGTGACTTTGCTCTCTTGGGGTAGAGAGGGGATGGAAGGGGTCATGTGTATTTCATAGACCAGGGTGCCCAGGCTGTGCTACTCTAAGTGGTGATGAAGGAGCCAGAAACCCTGCAGAGAGGAAATGGGATGAAGCTGTGCCTGCTGCAATGCCCTCTAGCTGAGGACATCACCTTCAGAATTGTGTTCCTGCCACCATGGAAAGGCTGGAACTCTGACTCCTTAAAATCAGAACACTGCTGGACCTCCTGCCTCCAGATGGGCATCGTAGGAAGAAGTACAAACTACAGGGCGGTGGAGTGAGCAGCTATCTGATATCCAGACAGCTTAAGGATACCTCGTAGATACACATTTGGGCATGGGGATCCTTCTGCCCCTGGGGGACAAGGGAGGTCAGAAGTGACCCCAAGAAAGAAGCTGAGTCCAAGAAAGATGAATTGAAGCTGAGTGGAGATCAGGAGGGAACATGCAGGTGTATCTGGGCCTCAGGTGGATGAACGGAGGGCCCGCTGTCTCTATTTAATTCTCCCCTCTTCTCTCATCTCCCTGCTTTTCCCCCTGTGAGGTCTTCCCCATTTCTTTTGACCCTTCCTCTTCCCCATGTCCCTTTATTTTCCCTCCTGTATTTGTTACAACATCCCTCATTTCTCTCTCTCTCTCTCTCTCTCACACACACACACACAATGCCATCTTCCTCAGGATGCTGAAATGAGAGCAATTTGGAGCCTTTCATATTGTTGAAATAGCCTGGCACTTCCAGAAGGATTTTCAGAGCCCCGGGAAGCTTTCCTGCATCTCTGTGTCCTTATACGTTCCCCACCTGCCCACTGCAGGGCTCTATGGACCTCCTGAATGCAAGGACTGAAAGGGAACGGAGGGCTGGCTCTACCCAGCTATTATTCATGCCAAAGAAGCAGAGCCCAAAGAAATGCCTGGGAAACAGCAGGTACTTGACACACACATTTATAGAACAAATAAATTAATGAATGAAAGTTCTTAACCCCATTTTACATGTGGGAAAGCTGAGGTTCCAAGGCAGCTGGGGCTGCTTCCCGGAATCATACAGTGAATTAATAGCAGAACTAGGATTTTAACTCCTATCCCTGGATGCCCAGAGCTCCTTTCCCAATCTCTACACCATCAGGACTGTCAAGCCCGGGTCTTTTGTGCAGGACACCAGAGTGCCTCGTGAGCCTGCGGATTCCTCTGGAAGGAGGAACACTTCCGTCCATTGCCAGCCACGGACACCAAGGAGGAGATGGGCTCATCAGAACCCCACACTTGTGCAAACGGAGGAGAGGTTTCCCCAGAGAGCACATCCCGTATGCAGGAGCAGCCCTTGCCACCCACTGCACAGGCAGGCCCTCAGTGCACTGTACAGCAGCTGTGACAGCCTTTCCTGGCCCACTCCAGAGAGGGCCGAGGATCCAGAGCAGAGAGCTGGTAGGCCTGAGAAGTGGGCAGAGGTGCTGACAGCTCGGCAAGGATATCAGATCCACAGGGTCCAAGAACGTGACCTCTTTCCCCTTTGAGCCCATCCTTCTTTCTTTTGGACTCCTGTTCAAACCACACTGACATGAAGGCAGAGTGGGACTGCCCTGCCGAGTTGCATTAGAACGGCAGAGTCGCACAGAGGTGAAGTTGTGCTCTCCAAAGCCGGCCTGACTAGGTTCAAATCCCACCTCCACCACTTCCTAATCTGGGTGCCTCTGGAAAGCTGTACAGGTCCTCCCTGCCTCAGTTTTCCCATTTGTAAAACAGAGATACTAACAATGCCTATATCCCTGAGTTTGGCAGGGATTAGGTATATTATGGACAAAGCACTTACAACTTTGCTTGGCATAAAAAATCTACATGTTATAAATGTTAGCTACTGTTATTATCACGGCACATCTGAATCCATCACGCCCACAGCAATCCTACGGGTTAGTTTACTCCACATTCTCCAGGGTCCCCGACAAGGTTTGGTCTGTCTTAGACTTTTATTCTTCCAACTGGAGGAAGGTGACAGCTGTGGAAGTCACCATTTTACTTAAGAGCCATTGATAAAAGGGTGTCCAGAAACCCAACATCGAGGCTAATCGGGTTGTGCTATACAGTCACACACACCTTTCCTGCTAGACCCGCTCAGGGATCTCCTGGTCAGACTCCACAAAGAAATGAGCTAATTTGCCTACCAAATGGGATGCTAGGGGCACTTTAGAATGATCACATCCAATGTCCTCATTTTGAGCTGTAATACTGAGACCCAGGGCAGGTGCCCAGGCTGGGTGACAGTTTGAGTTCCACATCTAAGCCATCTGTGGCTGCTTCTCCCACGTGGTGCTGGGGGGCCTGGGGCTGCAGAGGTGCTGAGGCCTTATTGTTACAAAGCACTCCGGGGAAATGAAGTGATCCAGAAAGATGAGCTCTCTCGGCTACTCATCTGAGCTACATGGGGCAAGGGGGTGGTCAACTAGCCACTGAGGGAGGCCTTGGTTTTATACAGTACACTGCTTAGAAAATTGCTTCTTCTGAAGACCCTTAAGAAACATTATTCCTCTTCCAAGGGGCTGAACCATTTTCTTCAAAAGAACTGTTAATTCTGGTAAGATCGAAGTCATCATTAAGAGTCGTGCTTCCCTCTGGACGAGGATTCTTATCAAATATGTAGTGAGAACCCAGAATGAGATACTTTACGCAGACGGAGAGCTGTACCTCCCACACGTGACCTAATACCCAGTAAGTTTTCTCCTACAGTTTAGTCCCATTCTTCCTGAAAGCGGCACAGTGAGGCACTTAGCACAGTAGAATGAAAATAATAAAACCTGGACTCTATCACTTTATAACTATACAACCTCAGGCAAGTAACCTGTAAAATGGGGGTCACGTGGTCATCCCTGTCTGTTTCACAGGGCGTCATCGAGACTCCGTGAGGTGTCTGCGTTCACTCCCCATCTGCAGTCCCCACTTCACACATCAGGCCCGAGGCCAGGAGACCTGGGCATGGAGCTGCTAATGCCCAAGACCTAGTAGATATTTAGTGGGAAACACAGGCTGCCTAATTCCCAACTCCGCAGTCCCAGAGTTTCCTTAAATAAGCTTTTTCTTAAATAAGTCCTCTTATTTCTTCCACAAACTGGAGACAATAGAAATACCCACTTCACAGGGTAGCTGGGAGAGTCAAATTCCACAACAGGTGGATTTGTTTTGTCAGCAGTAATGGGTGCACTGATTTTAGAGAATGATAAGCTTTACTTCCCCCATGTGACTACAGAGGAAACCGAGGCTTAGCAGCAGTAAGGAATTCAAGGGTGCACATGGAAATGCAGATTCCCAGGGCCCCATGCCTGAAACAGGAATCTTGCAGAGGCCCGGGAATTGGCATCTTAATCAGCTTCTGTCTGAGGTGACTATATGTAAGCTCAAGTGTGGAAATTCTCAAACCTGACTGACTGGCGAGGTTTTAAGAGGAAAAGATGAAAAGAGCTTAATACAGGGCCAGGCCCTGTCCACATAGGATCATACTTGCTTCTTAGAATCATGTCAAAGTATAAGGATTAGTAATCTGTCTCAACCTCTGAGGAAACAGGCTCAGAGAGGTTAAGTAATTTGCCCAAGGTCACAGAGCTAGAAAGTGGTAGATATCTCAGGGCTTCATACACCAGGACAGTCTAACTTGAAGGTCCACACTGACTCTACAATGTCACTCTGCCCCTCCACGGGAGCTAGAATCACCACCCTGTGACTCTGGGCAGCGCTGACACATGTGCCAATTGCCCCCTCTCATTGCTCTTTGATTTCTTTGCCTACAGTGTAGCCAGGAAGTCAGATGGCCCCTCTCTCACAGCAAACTCCCCATCACTGCCACCCACACCTCACCATGAAGCATAGGCAATCACAAGAACAGCAGCCCATCTCCCCCTTGGGTCCTTGTCCAGAACAGACATGACAGCAGGCATTGAAGGACGCCTTGGAATTGCAATGTGAAGCCTGCAGAGGCATCCTGGGCCAAGGGCGGCCTGATGCTTCAGCTCCAGCTCGCTGCTTGCTGGTGCTCATGTGAGATGCATAAAATTGCACATCTCCACTTCTCTGTCCAGCAAGGACACACAATGTTCTCCATCAGTTTCTTCAACTGAACATTGTCCAATACAGAATAAAACTAAAGTTCCAGCCCAGGTAAGAAGGGTACAGATACCTCAATCCATGAGAAAGGGACATGCCTGGGAATTAGGATATTAGTCTGGGTTCTCTGGCCTTCGGTAACAGCATCCCCTCTCAGGGTCTCAGTTTCCTCACCTGTGAAATGGGGTAGTAAAAGCCAAACCCTGAGGTCCAACACTTCGCACAGGAGCCGGTATACAGTGAGTGTTCAGTGAATATTTGTGGCCTGAATGGAAGAATTGGTGAGGTTTGTAGGAAATTACACAGTAGCATGCTGAGATCAGCACCAGGTTGACAGCAGATACCAAAGGTTATAGGAATCAGCCCCAGATCACAGGGCCGCTCTCTGGCCTTTCGAGCCCTCTACACAACATAGTTTCAAAACTTTGCAGATGCCCATGCAAGGCTCTGTGTCCCGCTCCTGCTGTTCTTTGTTAAGCAAACAGATAACTTGATGAAACAATTCAGGCTAAGTTATGAAAGGCTGCTGGTGACTGACTAAGAGGGACATCAAGTCATAGACACCATCTGCCTTCATGGTCATGTATCTTCAACCACAAGAGACGAGGGGTCATTCCTGCAGCAGGATTAGGGGATATTTGGGACAGACGCATTGGGGAGAGTTTCTGTGACGAATCTTAAACAAAACAGATAACTTCCTTCTTCTGCCAGGGCTAGGTTCTGATGTCTAGAACAGAGTTTCTCAGCACGGGAACCATAAACATTTTGAGCTGGATAATTCCCTGTTGTGGGTGGTGTCCTGTGCATGGTAGGATGCTGAGCACCGTCCCAGGCCTCTGCTCGTTAGATGCCAGTAACGTTTTCCCTTCACTGGTTTTGACAACTAAAAATGTCTCCAAATATGGCCGAATGTCCTCTAGGGGAAAATTGTTACCTCCTGTTGTTCTGAAATGGAAATAGAAAGTTGCTAATCCCACCATACAGAGCAAACTTCCAGGTGCTGGAAAAGCCATAATATTCCTCACCCCTCCAGCGTGCACACTTTCTTCCTTCTCTCTCTCTGCCTCCTTCCCACCTGGCAAGCCTCTACTGCTCCTCAACTCAGGCATGACTTGGGAGAGAGACTCCGCCTCTTTTCGACAGAGTGTTGCACTCCCCCCATCTCACTGTGGCTGCCTCTTTGCACCTGGAATGAGCCTTGCACTCTACGGGGCCAAGGTCTCCACCTCATTTGTGTTTAAGTTCTAGCTCCTAACACTATGTCCTAGCACGGAGTGAGTAAGCACATGAACAGACACTAATCTTTAATGAGCCTACTGTGCATCAGCCTCAAGGTATAGGCATCTCTCAGGAAGTATTTACACTGATATTGCATCACAGAGTATTATTATTACCCCATGTTTCTAGGGAGTAACTGGCTCCCAGAGGGCAGAGGTAACTCATCCAATGGCACACAGGCAGAAAGTGGCAGGACCGGCCGTATGAACTTAGTCTGCGTCACTCCCACTCTGCCGATCCAAACGCTGTCCTCCCACTCGCACAGCTGGATTTCTTGCTTCCTACAGTAGCTGACTGCAGGGCGCTTGCCTTTGACCGGTGGGTCGCTGGGGAGCATCTCACTGTCCCCTCCTCACCAGGCCCCGGAGCCCTGTGGACTCTGGGCAGTGAAGCAGCAGCAGGTGGGTGGGAATGGGGTCGATACCTGTGCCCTGGGCCCCCACCACAGGCGCAAGTAGAGCTCCAGCAAAGCACAGGAGAGCTGGGGCCGTGGGAGATTTCTCCCCACAGCAGCACAGACCAAACCAGGGGTCTGTGGGCATTTCCACACACTCTGCTGTCTCTGGTGGTGTTATTAACACTCCTGCAACCACCCCAGGAAAGGGGCCTTCCGTGGCTAGAATAAGAACAATGTTTTATTTCCCCTTTCCTAGAGTCAAGTCCAGAATTTAATAAAGGTTAAAAAAAAAGTAGAAAAAAGTACATATACACACTAAGGTATTCCAGTTCCTCCTCTTTGCAGTTTTTTTTTTTTTTTTTAAATTTAGTTTTAGCCCTAATGTTAGATTGACAGTCCTGAGGGCTGAAGTGTATCCATTCCCATAACAGGTCTGCTGTGGAGATACAGTGAGCCATTCTTATGCATACACACGGGTTGCGTGTGCGGACACACACACTCCTTCTAAAAAGAACAATTTCTTCTACAAAATAAAAAAATCAGCTGCATTAAATTGATTTGGGGCAGCCAGACTGCCCCACCTCTGACTTCCTGAAGCCTCATTCTCAAATGTGAATTGGCATCCCGGGCGATCAGCCAAGACTTCCCCCCTCAAAGAACACCATGACCACCACCCTTTGCTCCTACGTCCCTCCTCCACGTCTGGAGTCAACCTCTCAGACTGTCAATCTAAGGCCTTCCCAGATAGCCTATTCAGGGAACATGGATCTTAACTTCCACAAGGCCTTATAGCTTTGTCAACCTAAGGACTCCCCTTCTCCGCTGAGGGCTCCACTCCAGCCCCCACACCGCAGAACACCATCCCCCTTCCTGCTCTCAGCTCAAATCACTAACATCAGATTTACTCAAAGAGGACAGGAGTGGGAGGGATAGAAGAGGACTCAGTAACCACAGAGAAACTTTCAATATTACAACTCAACAATGCTTTCAGGGTAAAATATGTTCAAGATCAATCCTCTTTAATACTAATTATTTCACTTATACGGAAGCATGTTGCAAACATTCTAATTGCTTTTCTTTCTTTGCATACCTTTCTGCTTTTAGTTATTGCTATAGCAAGACAGCTATTATCACACACACACACACACACACACACACACACACACACACAGTAGATGAGCAAATGAGGACTCAAAGTAAAAGTGAATTAAATCTACATCTATTTAACTCATTTATTTAGTCAATCAACAACTACTTGCTGAGTGCCTAACTATCAGCTGAACTCTATGCTAAACTCTAGGAACAGAAACAAATGATAAACAAGATAGATATGGTTATGCGCCCTCCTAATTTGTGGGGAAAGATGCACCAATCGGCCCTTACAGTAGACAGCAGCATGTGAAAAATGCTTGTTGGGGCAAGTACAGGGCAGCTGTAGGGCTGAAGGAGGAAGCCCAACCCAGCTCACAGGAGGACATGGCATCTCTGTGGGAAGCTACAGGATGAACAGAGTTTTTCCAGGCAAAGAGGAAGGACAAACGCGTTCCAGCCAGAGGCAACAGGTATGAACATTCAGGAAACAACTGATGTAATTACAGACCAACGTTCAGCCAGGTTGGTGCATCTCCTCCCAGACAAATGACCAGGCAGGATTGGGGGATTTTAGTGACGGAGAAGCAGGGCCAAGCCATGGCAAGTGATGAGGCTGGAGCACATTGCCCAGGGGCTGAACCATGCTGGACCCTGCAGGCCACACTTAGAATTTGGAATTTCTCCTGATATCCAAAGGGTGCCCCTGCAGAGATCTGAGCAGTTTGAGAAGAGACAAGACTCCCAGGACCGCTCTATGTCTACCTCTAAAAGGCAGCTGGGATGGGAAGGATAGCGCAGAGGGAAATTTGAGGAGACAGGGTTTGTTCTGGGCCCCACGGCTACAGATGCTCAGAGGCAGGGGTGGGTCAGGGATTTGAGAAACAACAGGTCTGGGATTCTGTGTGCTGCATTTCGGGAGCATTAACTTTGATTGGACAGGAGCAGCTGGTGGATGAGAGACTGTGGCATCATCTGTGTAACTTATTTTCTAATAAAACAGGCAGACAAGAGACGCCATCTGAAGCGGAGACTTTTGGCCCTGAGCCCTGAGCCCTGAGGGAGAGGCTGATCACGGGCTAGACTCCTGCCAGTCCAGCACAGAATCCGGTGTCTCTCTCCAGAGTGCATGAGACTGTTCCAATTATCCACCTGGGAGGGCTGGTTCAGAGTGCAGAGGCTCACCTCTCACTTTCTGGCCCAAGAAGCAGATGCAGGCGGCCCTGCCCTCCTCCCATCTCCTCCATCGCCATGGGCTCTCCTGGCACCTTCTCTGATGCTCATTGGAATAGGCAGCCCAGCCCTTCCTGGGCAGACCCAAACTGATCACGTGACAAAGAAGTGGGGCACTGCGGCCTGGATCCCTCTCTCCTCCTCTGATGTGGAGTCTCCTTTCCCCCTCTTCCCTTCCCACCAGGCTCCTTAGTGACGGAGAGTGGCTCATCAATCCCCCCACTAATTACCTGTTGTGTGTCCTCATGGAGACTGATAAGGAGGTAATTAGGATAGACATGCAGGGATTACAGGAAGGTAAAAATGTTTCATTGTCAAGATAATGCCACTTCCCCCACCCCACTCCCAGACAAATGACCGGGCAGGATTTGGGGAATGTTAGCAATGGAGAAGCCAGAAAAACAATGAGGGGGGTGGAGGTGGAAGAAGGGATGGAGATGAGCGTTGCAGACTTGAAGGGGACCTCAGTGACCACCTCATTCAGGAGTCCCCAGGGCAAAGCTGTCAGGCCCCAGGCAGGTCACGTGATGTGCGGAGCAGAATGGATGGGAGGACAGCAGCACGTCTAATGACAAATGACAAGTGACACCCAGCCCTAGGGAGTACTTAGCGGGAGAGGTAGGGGACTCTCAACCCTTTCAGAAGAAACAACACAACTGAGCCTCATCAGAGCACTGCCACGTGGGAAGGAAGCCTGGTTTTGGCAGCTCTTCTAATTTTTCCAGAGAAGCTAGAAATCCAGCTGTTATGTGAAATTTCTCATTTTTTTTTTCTCATTTTGGAAACCTATCTGCTTTTTTTTGTAAAACAAAATACTTTACGAGCCCAACAAAATGATATCTGCGTGCCAGATGTGGCCTGTGGGCAGCCAGTTGGGGATCTCTAATTTTAGTTCAACGCCTTCTTTATGGCTGTGGAATAGAAATGGGTATTTGGAGACAGACAGAGGCTTGCTCAAGGTCACAGAGCAAGTTAACGGGCAGCCGAGACTCCAACAAGCTTTCTTGCCTCATCCTCTCATTTTTCACAATACTAAAAACTGGAGGCTGATCACAGATCACAGGAGCAAAACAGACACGTAAATAACCAAGTAGCGTACAAGCAGAGAGAGCAAGTTGGGTGAAGAAAATTCTGCAGTGAACAATGAAGACGTGACTCTAATGGTGGCTATGGCAGAAGGGGGGGATGAGTAAACCAAAGGCTTAATACAACAGGAACTGAACAATTTACTGCTTTGATACAGGAATTCTGGAGCACCTTCCCCTGTATTAGAGTATGGAGGCTGGAAACACGGGCACAGCACCAGCCAGCTAAGGGGCTATCATGGACTGCACTGGGGAGAGGCAGGCCCAGTGCAAAGAGACCATCTTCACAAAACTGCAGTGGGCCAAGAAAAAGGGATGTTGAATCTATGTGGAAGTTATGGTGACTCAAAGATAAGAGACCACTTGAGATGAACTTTCTAGGGCAAATATTTTACCAGTGGATGGGGTAATGGATATATCTTAAACCCTCAAGGATAGGGAGGATTGAGACATTGGAGACCGTCCTAATTACCTCCTTATCGGTCTTCATGAGGACAGGACTTGGAGGGGCTGGATTCCAGGCAGTGGGACCAAACAAGAATGGTCCTGAGACAGAAATGCATGGGTATATCCCTCTGGACAGCAGGGGTTATGTTAAGTAAAGTTTATGTTTAAGAAGGTAGCTGTGAGAGGAAGGGCCGAAGAGGAAAGTTGAGCCACTTCTGAGAAAGCCAAGTGTGCCAAGCAAAGATGTGCGTATATGTCAGGTAGAAAGTGGGCAGCTGCCGAAAATTTTGTGAGCAGGAAATGGAGATGGTGACATTATTGATGTTGTGCCTGGGGAGGATTCACCTGGGAGTTCATACGCAGTGAACTGGAGGATGAAAAAGCTGCTGCAGAAGTCCCTTGGGGGGTTGCTAAGAGCTCACTTACCCTCCTCCTGCAAATATCTGTGAAACAAGTATCAGGTTCCAGGCATTATGCTCAGAGCTGGGCATCCAGTAATAAATAAAGCAATCATTCAACACATTTATTGTACACTTGCTATGTTCCAAGCACCTTTTGACAACAGGGTTTTGGCCTTAATCTCAGAGCCAAGAACAGAGTTTGGCATAAATTAAGCACTCAATGACTGTTTGTTCCATCTAAATGAATAGCCTCAAAAGAAAAGTTGAAGGACTGAGTAGGAGATAGTCTAGTAGAGTGAAAAGGTATGGATGGGAGAGAAGAGGCACATGTGGGGTGACAGATCTCTGATGCTTAGATCAGAAGGCTGAGTTTCAGGCTTGAGGCTTTGTAATGTCCTACAGTCTTAACAATTCCCTCTCCCAGCCTAGGAGTCAGCTTCAGCATCCGTAAACTCAGGGAACTTGGGCTCATTCCTGAAGGTCATATATGAAATTGAAAGCATGATCAGATGTGATAGGTTGGGAGTACATACGTGATGCAAACATGATCACGTGGGGTAAGGAACGTTAAATGAAGAAAGTTGGTGTAGCATGTACAGAATCTCTGAGCCTGGAAAGATAGAATACCAAGAAAAAGAGGAAAAGAAAAGCCAAGATTGGAGCAGCTTTGGGACCATTCAAAGCTGTTGAGTTGAATATCTGCCAAACTTTAGAATCAACTCTCTGCCATCACTTGCCCCTTGAGAGACCTCAAGCTGAATAGCCACTGCTGTCTCCCACCACTTTCATTATCGTAATTACTGAGTTCCTTGGTGTTCTCTGAATATTTTCTATATGTTGTGGAAAAGCACTTCCCTGATGACTGTAAATGAATAATCCCTCATCACCCTTGGCCTGGAAGAAACTGCTGTGTGGCCTCATTTTTCATCCCAGAGAAATGGGCACAGAAGAAGGCAGAAGGTTGACAGGGTCACCTACCAGGCTGAGGCTGATTCAGGACTGGAACATGGGGCCTATCTCCAGCCATTCATCAGCAGCCCTGTGGATGACCCAGACAGCGAGGCACAGAGAGAATGGACTAAGCGACAGGGTGTTGTGGTAAGTACATGACAACAAACGCACGAGTGGGTGAGGAAGGGTCATGTCATAGAGAGGCGAGGAAGGGCAGATGCCATGTGGAAGCTAAAAGGGAAAGGAAAGTGGGTAGAAGGCTTGGATGCCATTGCAAGGAGTCTGGACTTTGTAAAACAGGCATAACTTCCCTCAGGATTCAGAGAAGAGAAGCAGGAAGAGGTGACCTCCGGTCAGAAGGTCATGGAAGGCTGACCTTCACCTGGAGGGGCAGGGAAGAGTGACCTTCCTCAAGAGGTCAGAGAAAATCTCTAGGAAGAGGAAGTGTTTGAGCTCACTATTGCCCTTAAAGAGCTACAGACTACAAAAATAGAGAAAAAGGATAGCAGAACAGATCTATTAAATTGTTGTCACAGCTCTGGGTAAGAGGCAGCTGTTCTACATTCTTCAGGCTAAACAGTTAATTTGTCCAGCTCACTGAGCTTCCAAGTCCTTTTTTTTCTTTTTAACCTTTTAGAATTTTTTTCATATGCATTTGCTAGCTTTACAAATAACTGAAATAAGGTTTTCATAAAAACATAAGCATATGCTACATACTACTCATTGTTTCCTGTCCACTTCGTATATAAGGACAGGTCTTGGCCAGTGATCTGTGAGCAGACGGGAGTGCCCACCCTCCTCCAAGCAACAGGAGAAAGTCCAGGTAACTCATGGTGCAGTCAGCAGGAAGGGGAAGAGGTTGGGGAGGGCATGCTTCCTCCCTTGAAAGATGGGACCAAGTTCATTTTTTTTAAATGGATTCAGGGTTCCCTTTCACTGGTGGGTGAGAATGAATTAGGATTGAGTTTGGGAGGGAGAAAGAAGGGGGAGAGGAAACTCTGCAGTTTTCAATCAACTAATTGTCAAAGGAGAGGGCAGAGAGGGAAGGTGAGGAGGGAGTCTCCGTAGGTACTACCTTCTCCAAGATCACCCGACAAGAGGCCATAGCTCCCAGGACTCCATATAAAGTGACCCACTCAGTTGCTGCTGGGGTCATACTTGCAGAACCCAGAAAAGCTTGGAGACTGTAATGATAATAGCTATCATTTATTATTTACTATGTTCTAGGAATTGGGCTTGGCACTAAAATAATAATGGGCACAACTACCATTTTTAAGCACACACCATCCTAGGGACTTGCACTCAGCAGTTCTCATGGTACCTCAAACAGGCCTAAGAAGTATGAACTGTTGTCATTCTTATTTCCAGATGAAGTGAAGAAACTAGGACTCAGAAGGGGTAAGTAGTCTAACGAAGGTCATCCACAGCTGGCAGAGCCTGGACTGGAGCCCAGGTCTTTGGGAATCCACAGCCCTGTTTCTTTAACCCACCCAAAGACTCGCTTCTCTGTGCCTACACCTTTCTTGGTACCAGGGGAATAAGCTGATGTGGCCAGAGTCCCGGACGAGGAAAGGAACCAAGTCCGCCCGACTTCTCCCACTACACCAACCCACTGCAGGCAAGGCCAAAGAAGGAATGCTTCCAAGGGCTGCAGGTGGTAAGGAGTTTCTGCTCACTTCATACCCATCAGCCTAAGCTTCAAGAAAACCACTCATGATAGGAAATGACCCTGCTGAGAGATGGAGAAAGAGTTTGTAGATAAATGTTGAGGGTGGATGGAATCACACAGCAGGGTATCTCACCCTGAGTGTCTCTCCTAAGCTCTTGTGGGTTGGTTCCTGGGGAACTCCCAGGCATTGGTTACTGATCCTCACGCAGAGAACAGAAGGGAAGAGAAGAAGGCAGGAAGCCTGGGGCTCCAGGCATGGAAGGAGCCAATAGTTCACATTCCCCCATTTTGACATCAACACTACAGCTTGACCGTTGCTCCCACTAGCCCCAACATCTTTCTTCTCCCCACACCTTCCCACTCCCCTCGGTGCCGGCCTCTATGAATACAAGCTGGGAGAGAGAATGTGCCAGAGGCAGCTCATCCCTCCTCCCCAGCTGAAAACACAATCTCCCTTTCCAACAGTTACAGAATCCTCCAAGTTTCTGAGGCCGTTTCCACCTTTGTCTGGAGCTCATTGTAACTATGGAACTGAGTTGCCATTAAAGGGATAGAAATTGAAATTAGTTTAACATGAAGAAAATTCATGAAATGAAGAGAACATAGTCTTCTGCAAGAGCTCTCTCCTTTACATGGCTAGAATGTGGACACAATCCACAGAGCTGCGATAGTCCTGTTGGTCTATCCCTAAAGACGAATTTGCAATTGCAAGCCACGCCCAACAAAACCTCAAGGAGAAAAGGCCCTGACACTGTGTCCCCATAGCATGTAACCCCTGAAAGAGAAGCAAACGTCTATTTTGTGAAACCTGCTGGAATTTGGGGATTTCTGTTACCCATAGCTGAATCACTACTAATAGAAGGAAAAAGAATCAAATAGTAGAGACTGTAAGTGTCTCGATTGCAGGAGTCACATTTCCTATGTCTTATATTTGTTTCCAGTGTGGTTTAACAAAAAGAAGAGCTTTGGAAACAGACAGGAATTCCAATAGGTTTTCCCCACTCAACAGACAGCTCAACCTCACTAAACCTCATTGTTGTCATCCATCAATGAGGCTCTGAAGGTTCAGTGAGATAAGCTGTGTCCTCTGGAGGAAGGGCTGTGCCTATCTTGTTCACTGGCACATCTATCCACCAAGGCTAGCAAAGAGTAACTAGCACCGAATAAAAATGCCAAATAAAGAACTGTTGAAAAAATGGATGGTGTGCACCAAGCACATGGTCCGTGGTGGACACTCTTGGAATTTTATTAACTGCTAACACAGCCCCGATATACCTTCCCCATCAGAACTTTTAGCTCTGACTGGACCTTTTGAAGATTAAACCAAAACCCAATCAAAGATTTAAAAAACAAAACTAAGTCTTTGAGTCAAATTTCTGGGTGCTACTACAAATATACTTGGGGAGAGAAAGTCTCTTCTCTCTCTTAAAATTGGAAAGCAGAAAGATAATTACCTTCCTCTTCCTATAGCCTTCGTATTTCCTCTCTTCTCAACCACCTTCCATTCATGCCCCATTTAGTTTTCATACTTGTTCTGAGATGCTAATTTTCTTTCAGATTTCACTGGGCAGGCTCCTCAGCTTTGCCTGAAGGAGATAGAAACTCCCCAAACTAAAAAAACTGTAAGGCCCTCTAGGAGAGGGGTCAACTCTCTGTCACCTAGGAGCCCTTAGATGTACCATAAAAGGGAAAGAAAAGAGGAAAGCAATGGACTTGTTTTTGTTGTTTGTTTTTCTGAAAACATACTGTCTCATAATAATGATAAACAACCATTTATCAGGAATCTTCCTGGTGAGTCTCTATGCTATGAATATTGCCATCCTTTATCTTATGATCTTCACAGTAAACACACAAAGTTTGCAGGATTAGCCCATTTAATAGACGAGAGAATCAAGGCCTACCGGCTTTAAGCCACTTGCCTGAAGCAAGAGGTTACACATCTGCTTGCACAGATGTATATAAACAAATATTTATAATAGCTGCATACCTGAATGTCCATCATCTGATGAACCATTCAACTAACCATGGTACAGCCATATTCTAGCTGGCCTTAGAAAGTAATGAACTAATACACGTTAACACATGGATGAACCTCAAAAATGTTACTTTAAGTTATATGATTCCATTTGTATGACATGTCCAAAAAATAAACTAGTAGTTGTTTCAGGGTAGAGATTGGGGTAGAGGGAGAAAAGATGATAGCTAAAAAGATGGGGTTTCTTTCTGAGGTGATGAAATTCTAAAATGGGCTGGTGGTGATTGCCCATATCTTTGAACATACTAGAATCCATTAAACTGTACACTCTAACTAGGCGAATTATGGTGTATGTAAAATATATCTCAACAAAGTGATTTAAAAATAAACAAATAAATAAAATTTAAAGAAAAAAAAAGCTGAAGCCTGAACCCATGCCTGGGAGGCTTTCAACTCTTGTCTACGCCACCTTATCACCCAGAACCACGTCAGCAAATGGACAGGATGCTTCTGTGAGGTGAGGAAGGCTATCCTCACTTCACAAATGAGGAAACTGAGGGCCAGAGAGGAAAATACTATGTTCTCATACTGTGTTCTCTTGCCAAAGGAAAATTTAATTTACAGAGGTTAACAAAAGAAAAAAAAACTGACTTTCTCAATATCTCCAAATATGAAAACTCTACCTAGATTCATTATAAGAGCCACAATAGACTCTAAAATGATCTACTGGTTTTCAAACTGTCCCCAAAATGCCATAACCTAAACATTCCCAGGAAGATGCTCCAAGGTCATTGTAGGGGGACTGAAGTTACTTGACCAGAGCAGTTTTTAAAATTCTATTTTAACTGCTGAACTTCCACATTAGACTTCCATGGAAAATAGTCCTAAGAGAGTTAGGAAGCCACTAATCTTGTTCAACTTGCCCATTTTAAGCAAGGTAGTTGAAATGGGAGAGGAACAGGTCTCTTTGAGTAACATGGTGAGGTAATGTCAGTGCTGGGCGGGGGGCCAGCGTTCCACCCCTTCCATATCCTACACTCCTCTCAGCCCAGATTAATGGCCTGGTGCAAGAAGACTGGGCTGGAGAACTAGGCTCTGCTCACCGAGACAGGCTCCACACCAGGGGTCAGCATGCTTTTCCTGTAAAGGGCCAGATGGTAAATATTTTTGGCTTTGCAGGCCACGCAGTCTCTGTAGTAATTAAGCTGGTGGCTGTAGTGGGAAAGCGGCCAAAAACACATAAAAGGGGTGTGGCTGTGTTCCAATGAAAGAAGTGGGGGGCAAGATTCGGCCGGGGGTGGGTGTTCACAGTTTGCTGAATTCCACCCCAAACCGATCTCTTACTGTCTGTTCCTCTGCTCTTCACGGACGAAGGGATGGAACATGATGAGCCCTGTGGCCCCCTCCCTGCTTTGGTTGGAACTGTCCATGGTGGTAGTGTGGAGTTGGGTGGAGTCAGGCAGATCTGCATTCAAGGGCAGGCTCCCGCCCATGAGTCAGCCACACTTTGAGACATTTCTTTATTTGTGCAGGGGGGCAATAGTGCTAACCCTCAGGGTCACTGTAAGGAGCACAGGAGAAGTGGTACAGGACCCCTTTGGCACTACAGAAGATACAGATGATAAACAAAGCCAGGTACACTCTCCACGGTCCTCTCCCTTTACTCTGCCTCTACCCACCTGGCTCCCTTTGCCACACTGGCCTCCTTGCTAAATTCCTTTCACACACGAAACTCATACAGCTGTGCTCTGTAGTCACTGGTCCCTTTCCCAGGAACCCTTTCCCTCAGATCTTCCTGTGGCTCATTCTTCCCATGTTCCACTTTGTAGCTCAATTCCCACCTTCTGGCAGCTTCCCTGATGCAACATTGGCCCTGCACCTCCAGGCACTCGCTCTTTGTGTTGTTCTGTTTCATGTGTTATTGTCAGATTCTCTTGCCCCAAAAGGATTTCACTGGACCTTTCTAGTTTACTGGAATTAAGAATGATACGTGGAACATAGTAGGCACTCAAGAAACACATTTTGAAACAAAACTGAAAAAATGATATCCCCACATTGCTGTAAATTTCTGAATCACTTTCTGCATCTTAAGCTCCTGTGTTTGGCATGAACTAGGCTTTCACACAATACAGAGATATCCATGTTAGGAAGGTCAATCTAATGATATATCCCTCAATTAGGTGCAGATTTACCTAGAGTATAGAAACCCTGCGTTTCAAATTATCTGAGCCCCTAACGACATTGATTGCCAAGAGCTGTCACTACACCGAAATTGTAGAAAGGCAATTTCATTAATCTCCATATTAAATTAGATCTGCAAGGGTCCTTTAACTCCATGTTTGCTTAAATTTTTTTTTTACTAATGAAAAAACGAAGGCTAAAAGATAAAAGGAGAACGGACCTTCTCACTACATGAGGAACCTCTTACATCAAACACGTCATAACATCCTAGAGCCATATGGTCCTTTAAAAATTACCCCAACTATTAATAATAATATAGATGTAGAGAACTCAAAGCAAGAAGGAAAAAGAGACTTGCCCAAGATCACTCTTCTGTGGCAGAATTAAGAATGGAATCCATGTCTATTTGTATCCACATTTGGAATCTCACTACTCTCTCTCCATGCTGCTCTTTGGAGAAACACAGTGAAGAAAAGGAAATGAAATTATTCCAAGCACACATTTAGCAATGCTCATAAATCCTGACAATATTAACAACACACGACAGCTTCGTTCAACAAATTGGCAGCAAGTGTAGGCAGCTTAAGGAGGCAGGAGGTCTGGAAGGGAAAAAAAAGACCACTAAGCACACAAAATTTTCCCCATTCTGCTCATTTCTAAGTCTGCCTATTAAACAAGGGCGCAGAGAGGAGGCGCTGGGTAGGGGAAGAGTTTGAAGGTGATGCGTGCACGGAGTTTGAGTGTATGTGTGTGCACAGCTCCCAGGAGATCATATGGGGAATAATCCTTTGTAAGATGTCACTCATCCTTTATACAAATTAACCTCCACCCCCCTCATGCTGAGATTAATTTGCTCTTTGTTTCCTTGACATTCAGCTGGGGAGATCTTAGAAGAATTAAAGAAAAGTTCTTCAAGAGGTGAAAAGGGGAAGTCAGGGCTTCGAGGTCCTGGAACCCAGGGAAATCAGCACCTGCTGAACAACTTCCCTACAGGGACACAGAGGAAAACCACCTGGGTCTCCACCTTGCGCTCCCTGCAGAGAAAAGCCTATCTCAGGCTCCAGATCCTGGCAACTAATAACATCTCAGATGTGCTCTGTGCCTGGTCTGTGTTGAGTGCTTTGCAAGCAACACTTTCAGCAGCTCACTGCCAGCCAGGTTCCAAGCAATCCAGGTCTTCTACAATGGCCCTGACCCCTGAGGGATGATTATCTACCCTCCAGTCAAATGGCTTCTGAGGTGTAAATGGTCATCCCCAGTACTCCTCACACTTCCCAGATGTCCCCACTTTCTTTTACTCTACTCCAAAGATCCAGGTTCACCTGAGTCTATGTCCTTAAGGGGTCTATGTCATATCACACTCCCAGAACAGGAGGAAAAGTTGTTCCAGGAAGGGTAAATTTAAAAAGAAATGCAAAACACCATCAGAACCAAAGTATGGCCCTTGATTTTTCCCCTTAGCTGTGTGTCTGCTTGCTGTCACAGTTTGTATGAATAAATAAGCTATCTAACATTATTTTTGGAAAGAGAAGCAATATAAATAAATAAATGCATAAATAATTATGAATAATGCTAACATCAAATTAATGAAGATGGGTTTTAAAAATACACATATGCAAATCACATTTAACATGAGGAATCCAAGGAATCACACACACACCTATAGCATCACTGCACCAATCGATACTGCAAATTACCTCGAAATGGGATGTTCCCATTTCATAGACGGGTCCATAGGAGCCATGGGGGGAATGCAGTCATAAGTCAAATGGCATATCCAAGCATTTAAAATTATTTTATTATTCACGGGGCAATGAGCTGTGACCCTTGGGTACCAGGGATCACAATTCCTGTACTTTAAGACCCATGCTAACAATTTTTGGCCCTAACAACTCTTGAGGAGCTGGTTTTGTCATTTCTTTATTATTTACCCTATGCTGCCGAAGACCAGGTAGGTAGACTATGCCTGGCACTTGACTGGGTGGTTTGAAAGCATTGTTCTTTTAATTCTTCCAACAACGCAGTGAGGTAAAAGACAGTAAACCCATTTTAGAGACGAGTCTATTGAGGAGTAGAGAACAAACGTGACTTTCTGGAGGTAAAAGAGCTCTTATGTGCCTCTGTGCACCTTTGTAAATCCAATATGTGTATAATTTCCACTGCTGAGATTCCCTTTTAATGAAAGATATGTCAAGTGATGGTGCATCCTGGGAAGAAAATGTGCAGAATTTCTCTCCAAATAAACACCAAGTAGACAATGGAAACACTACGTAGGGCACAGTGAGTGAACTCATAGTCAAGGGGAGAATCACCAGCACACACAGCTACCCTAGTGTAGTATCCAAGGCCCTGGAGCTGGGGCATGGGAATGCTCATGACCTTGGGCAAGCTGATCAAATGGGTACAACTGATTGACTCAGTCTTCCTCATGCAGCCAAATGAACTGACAGATGTGATCGTGCCTTGCTGCATATGAAGTGTTACCAAAAATCTGTATTTCATGGCTATCTTAATCTAGTTTTGTTCTTATTCATGTGAAAAAACAAAACAGAGGGAAGTGATGATTACCTACCTATATCTATCACTTATCTAAAATTTCACAACATTTAATACATCCTCACCTTCCTCTCTCATCCTCATAGAGTACCTGGAGAGAATAGAAGGATTATGAAAGTTTGCCATTTTGCAGATGAAAAACTGAGGCTACCAGTCCCCTCTGTGATATTGGACTATTTTTAAATTATTATTTTCTACTCATATTACTCTTCAGGACACCTAATGTCTTGATCCAAACTCATGCTCAATAGGTACATCTCCCCAATTTTTAGCCCTGCAAATAAATCATGCACTCTTAGCCTCTATTCCTTTCCAGATCTACACTCCAAACACCTCCTTTTTTTCTTACACATATAGGTACTCTCAATACTACAGCTCATACCCATTTGTCAGCATATCCATCCTCCCATCTGCAAATCTTTCCAAAAACATTTTCAGAGGGCCTATCTTGTGTTGGGCACACATACGACAAGGTACCCCTTTCCCCAAGGAGCTTAGCAACTGATTGGAAAAGTAGATGACGCTTAACAATGTACTCTAAGACACAAAGAGATTAAGAGGGGAAAGTGTCCTTTCTCTGCCCCTACTCCCATCACTACCATTACCATCACTACCAAGCTTTAGCATTTGCCAAGCTTTAGCTCTTAAGTGGTTTGGTCAAAGCTTAAGAAAAGGAGTGGGTCTTCTGTACTTTCAGGGCAGATCACTGAAATTAAACAGCACCAGCACACCTGCCCTGGAACTCTCTTTTCTACCTGCTCTGAGTTTGAAACTGGGTGAATAAACTCAATCAGTTTACTTGGCTTGACCACCCACTTTGATCAACCACCTGAGTTCAAGCAGGGATCTAGGAGACGGTTAGACCCCACAATCTAAACTGACTTAGGGTGAAGATGCAGGGGTTTGGAGACTGCCCTTGGGCTGCTGTTTGAACTGCTAGCTTCATCCCAGCCTTCTCTCAGGACAAAAAGAGGTAACAAGTAAGGCAGGAGTTAGGCATTTATGGGTTCCTGGCTATAACACCATCAACCCCCTCAAATTTCTCTTAACAGCAGATATTAGCATTGCCCATGTTGCCAATGGGGAAACAAGGTTCACAGAGTGGAAGTGACTTTGTTTTAGGTCACATTACTTTAAGTATCAGGGTTAGGGTAGAAACTTAAATGGGGAGTCTGACTCCACAATGAGTGCTCTCCCCACCATGCCATCTCCCACCTGAGCTGAGATTTGAAGGGTACATAGGATCTGCATTGCTGGGCCAGAGAGAAGCAAAGTCACGCTGTCCTCATTTTAAAGGCCCACTGAGACCTCGCACACAATCTATCGCTGCCACACCTCCAGCGTCATCGGACCCTCCCTAACAAATGCTGAGAATGGACCTTCTTTCCCAACCCTCCATTTCCAAAGAACACAGAAGAGGAATGCCATGCCTTTTCCTGGAGGAAACTTTTTCTGTTAAGATACAAGAACGCAACAGCTTCCCTGAGACCCATTTTTCATCCGATTAATGTCAGGCCTCCCATGTTCCTAATGAAACCTGACACTAACTGAGAAAAATGGATACATTAATATTGAGTTCATTAGTAAATAGATTACCCAAATGTTTGGGGCGAGGAAAGAAAGAAGGTGAAGGGAGAAGGAGAAAGGGGAAGAGAGGCACACACACCACTCAGCTATTCTGGCAAGAGCCTCTCTGAGGACCACATGCTGATCAAATATTTATGGATTTTAATGCACCAATCTGTTAAGTCAGGAAATATTCTCTTTTACCAAAGAAAGAAAAAAGAGGCCCAAATGATGCTGTAGCATTTTATTAGGTGGGATCTAAGGCCCACTGGGGAAAAGACATGGCCTGAGTGTGGCCTTTGGTGCCTGGAAAGGGAATACAGATGACTGTTCTCTGGAGACTTCACAACCTCCATCCCTACTGCTCCATATCTAGAGAAAGTGTCAGGGAGAGGCATGACCACCTGTCGGGGAGATCGAGCCTTGGGGGAACAGTGATTATAGAAGATATATGTCCTGTGTCCTCTGCTAAATTCCATCTAAAGTATTTTTTTTTCTTTGAGACAGGGTCTTGCTCTGTTGCCCCAGATATAATGGAGTGGTGTTATCATAGCTTATTGCAATATCAAACTCTCGGGCTCAAGCAAACCTCCTGCCTCAGCTTCCCAAGTAGCTGGACTACAGGTGTACGCCACCACGCCCAGCTACTTTTTCTATTTTTCTGTAAAGGGCTCTTGCTTTTGCAGGCTGGTCTCCAACTACTGGCTTCAAGCCAACCTCCCCTATCAGCCAGAGTATCCTACCAGAACTGTAAGTTAATGGCCCACTGGTCCCCACTCTCTACCATGCTAAGCCTTGAGGGGGAAATGAATGTGAAAAGGCAGAAGAAGAAGCTTGTGGAGAGAGCCAAGAGAGCAGAAGAACTCATGTCTGCCCCTTCCTTGGTGTCTGACCTTGGGAAGCTCTCAGAACCTTCTGCCTTTGTACAAAGGAGGTATTAAGGGCAGCCTCAGAATCATTGCCTCCATGCTCCAAGGAGGTCATGAGCAGGGAAGCTCTCAATGCAAACTGCCAAGTGCCCTAAAGGGAACAAAGTTGCTCTTTTTACAAGAAATCTCCATCCCTTTATGTGTAAACAATGAGGTAGACAGTATGACCAAGGAGGCCAGGACCCCAGGCCCAGCTCCAGCTATTTGCTATGCAACCCTGGGCTGGGTCCTTCATCCCTTCAGGGCTCAGTGTACCCCTCAGCAATGTGGTCAGGCCTTGCCACTGTGAGAAGACCCCATGGGACCTTTGTGTAGCCTCGTGTGTACTACAAACTTGAGGGGACCCCAGGACAAGGACCAACCACTAGGCAGCTCTGACCCCACATGGCTTCTCTAAGGACCTGAGACTGTCCTTGATTCCAAGGTCAGAGTGGAGAGATACAGATGATCAGATGATCTCTCAGCCACTATTATAGTTCTCACATTTTATGTCTCCTACAGTCTTTGAGTAAGGAAATCTCATGTTACGCTTTGTGGAGGAAACAACTTAATAAAAAGTAAAGATGGAAACAAAGGAAATAGTCCAGGTAGAAATGGACCCCGGAGAAAGTAGATGCTCACGAATAGAAGAGCTGGGTTTTGGGTTTTGTTTTTTTTTCTGGTCGTTGCATTTCTCTCTGTCATGGGTACTTTATTCACTGAGATAGGAATGATCTGCCAAAACATTTTTACACACAAGAGACGGAGATACACAGACAGATGGTGGGAGACAGAGGCAGACACAGCCTCTAAGCTAGAGGCGCAAACTTTTCTGTTCTTTGTGAGCAGGAGGTTAACAAAACAAAAAAGGAATGAAAAGAAAAAAAAACACACACAAAATGGCAAACAATCAAGCAGAAGACAAAGCCAGAGACAAAGCGGGGTCTCTGTATTCCAGACAGTAGTGACATTTTCTTAAAAAGCAGCGTGGATTCTTTCATGTGGGCCTTTTTCTAGGGGCCTTTGGCCACCAAACTTATTAGCAGAGACAGGAAGGCATGAACAGGAATGTGTAAGGCACTTAGGAGGATACAAAACAGAAATCAAAAATGCATTTTGTTCCCCGCAAATCTTCTCATGTGACTCGCTGGCTCTATTGTGACAAAGCGAGGGGTCTCTGTCGAGTTCATTTCATGTCTCATCCATCCCCCGAGTAATGGGAAAATCCCGCCTTGTTTCTGCAAAGTATCAGCACACACTGTGTGCCACGTACACGCAATCCCATTAGAGGTAATGGACGAAGATTGTCCCAGAAGTTGTTTTCAATTGCTTGAGTGCATCCTTCATTTAGAGAAACAAGAATATATGAGCTGTCTGACTCAAGTTGAAGTGTGGACCCAGGTTTTCAGCTATAGCCATGGATATTTTCTTAAGGATGGCTCGGTGAGGACCTGGTCAAATATTACCTCTCCCCGTGGTTGAACAGATAATATTTAGCATCTTCATTTTGTGTCGTGTATTACAAAACAGCACACATCTATTCATTAACTGCTGTTAACGGAGCAGAGGTCCCTGAACAAAGCCATCCCAGTCTGTGAATAGGACAATCAGGTTCTGAGATAGAAGAACAGCACACAAAAATGCCAGATGGCCAGGAGTTAGAATCCCCCACTCTGCCACTTCTAGCTGCTGGACTGTTGGCAAGGCACTTTGCCTCACGTAAACACATTTTTATCAGTTGAAAATGAAACAAAAATAAGACGTGTGCATTGGAATAATTTGATTTACGAGGCAAAGTTGGTGAAAAGCCTATTAGAAATTGTATAGAACGTGGGAAATTCTAATTAGCAGTAAGTTAAAGTTTCCCAAAATAGTCCTACCTCTGTACACCCCTCCTGTATGTAATCTTGTGGGTTTATTATTTTTTTAAATTATTTTTTATTGAGTCATAGCTGTGTACAATAATTCAGTCATGGAATACAGTGTGCAGGCTTCACATACAATCGGAGATAGTTTTATCAACCTGATTAATATAACATTCATGATATTTTCTCATTTACTATGTGAAAACAATTTTGATCTGTATTTAGAAGTTTTCTCCTGACCCTTCACATATGCACCACAAGAGGGAAGGGGAGGGAGAGGGTGCGGGGAGAGAGGATAAAGGGTGAAATCTTGTGGGTTTAAAGTGTCCAGTTTTCAGCACCAGAAAGAGGAGCTCACGGACATTTGTCTCACCTGGCTGGGTCCCTGTCTCCTCACCTAGAAAGTGAGTGAG
>CAUYRH010157562.1:0-25166 GCA_963574655.1 Perodicticus potto | reverse complement strand
CCTATAATCTTTAAGAATGTCAACTCATTGTAAGGGAGGGGAGGGGAAGGGGGAGGATGAGTGGAGGGAGGGTGATTGGTGGGATCACACTTACGGTGCATCTTACAAGGGTACAAGTGAAAATTACTAAATGTAGAATATAAATATCTGAACACAATAGCTAAGAAAATGCCATGAAGGCTATGTTAACCAGTTCGATGAAAATATTTCAAATTGTATATAAAACCAGCACATTGTACAGCATGATTGCATTAAGGTACACAGCTAGGATTTAATTTTAAAAAAAGAAAAAAAAATGAGATGAAACTATCATCTTACAGCTGCCTGATCTTTGAAAAAACAAAAAGAAACATGCACTGTGGAAAGGAATCCCTATTCAATAAATGTCATTTAGAGAACTGGATAACCACAAGTAAAAGACTGAAACTGGACCCACATCTCTCACCACTTACAAAAATTGATTCAAGATGGATAAAATTTAAATTTAAGTCATCAAATAAAAATCCTCAAAGAAAGTGTGGGGAAAACACTGGAGATATCAACCTGGGGAAAGATATTATGATCTTTATGTTGCAATTCCACGGCAATTGCAACAATAACAAAAATAAACAAATGGGACTTAATTAAACTGAAAAGCTTCTGTACAGGTAAGGAAACAACAACCAAAGCAAACAGACAACCTTCAGAAGGGGAAAAGATATTTGCATATTATGAATGGAGCAAAAGCTTGATAACTAGGATCTACAGACAACTCAAATGAATCAACACAAACCCAACAATCTCATAGATCACTGGACAAGAGACATGAATAGAACCTTTTCTAAAAAAGACAGGTGGGACACAATTAATTATAAGAGAGACTTTACCTAACAAATGCAGTCACTGTAACCTAATTCTTTGTACCCTCAATGAATATCAAACAATTAAAAAAAAAAAAAAAAAAAAAAGGTCCAGAACAACAAATGCTGGCATGGTTGCAGAGAGAAAGGAACATTGAACACTGTTAGTAGGATTGCAAACTAGTGCGACCTCGCTGGAAAATCATATTAAGGTACCTCAAAGAACTTAAAGTAGCCCTACCTTTTGATCCAGCCTTCCCACTGCTGGGTACAGACCCAAAGGAAACAAGATCACTTCATAAAAAGGGTCCCTGCACATGAATGTTTATGGCAGCACAATTCACAATCACAAAAATGTGGAAACAACCTAAGTGCCCAGCAATATATGCATGGGTTAATAAAATGTGTTTCATGCATATGATAGAGTCCTACTTAGCCAAAGAAAACGATGATATCTAGTATCTTTTGTGCCAACCAGGATGGAACTAAAAACCATTCTTCTAAGTCGAAACATCACAAGAATGGAGAAAGAAACATGCAAACACAATACTAAATTGGAACTAATTGATCAACACTTATGTGTACATAGGGAAGTAAATCTCAATGAAAATCAGGCTGGGGGGAGTGGGAGGAGAGGAGGGGTAAAGTCATACTTACGGTGCACACTATCTGGGTGAAACGTACTTTTGTAACTTTTATTATTCAAAGTATAAATAAAACGCTTGTACCCCCTAATATTCTGAAATAAAAAATGAACTAAAATATTAAGCATATATATATTAATCTAATAATATCGAACATTGTTGCAAGCAGAATATAAAGAAAAATATGTATAGTGAAGCAGTGTGATCTAGCAGTAAGAAAGATCAAGTCTGAGTTCACATCTTTGCTCGACTGCTCGTTGACTATAAGAACTTCAGGAAAATTAGCTCATCTCCCTGTTTCCTAACATGCTTATTAAGTATTGTTAAAAAATGATCCTTATTTTTCAACCATTAAGTGTGCTAATACCTTGATAGTGTTTTAAATGTCCTGGCACATAGGAGACTCTTGAGGATGGTCTGCTATGATATGCTGTACATTAGTTACTCAAAATTGTTCGTATAGTAACAAAATAGCCATTATTTGTTGGTCCCCTTTTCCCACAGAGGAAGAAAAAGTTAAAACAACAGAGTTTATAATTGAGCAAACCGGACATTCCCATCTCAATTTGTTCTTCTACATTTATCAACATATAAATTGTGCTACATTGCACCATTTCCAAATAATTATGGAATTTTAGAGCAAGGCATAGCAATGTGCAAAGAACTCTGGAGAATATAAAATAAAATCCTGGTACATTGGTTCATCGTGTCATGCTTATTATGAAAAACCAACAACAACCACCCTCAAGTGTCTGATAAAACGATTATTGGTTAAATAAATCGTGAGGATTAATAGCCTAAAGCGCATGCATTCTCACGAGACTTGGATACATATCCAATATTAGTAACTGAATATGGGAATCTTTTTATACAGAATATTTCCAGGAAGTAGGATCTAAGTGCTGGTGTGTGTAGTAGATATGACATTGAAAAGATAAACCATATTTATTAACAATCTATTCTATGTAAGTTCTAAGCTAAGTCCTGATTAAATAATTAAATTTTGTTTGAAATGTTATTCAAAATTCAATTCCGTGCTTTGAGGAAGATCTCTCCCGTTGGTTTATGGGGGTGCAGCCAGTTCACAGCTTTCCGCTGTCAGGCCCATCAGGGTTGCAGAGAACTGCAGAGACCTGCTGGACCCCTCTCTTCCCAGGGAGGCTCTCAACCAGTGATTGAGGTGGGGAATGGATGCAGCGCAAATCTGATGAGACATTTTCAATCCTGAGCTCTCTGTGGCCTTTCTACAGAAGCCTAACTTCTGTTTCTCCAGTCTTCTTTCCTTCTCTTTGCTTTCACTGGGGTTGATCCCAAGGATACTACTGGGTATAAGTCCTGCATTTGCTGCATGCCATCTCTGCTCAGAGTCTGATTTCCTGACAATTCAACCCATGATGGAGCTCGTGGGGGGAGACTTTGCTGACAGCTTAGCACTTCCCTCTTAGATAGAAAATTCCAAGACTTTCCCTTGGATACATTGAGCTGAGTGTTTGCTAAGAAATAGTTCTCTTGGAAGTTAATAATATTTTTCACATGGCCCTTTCCAGCCTGGAATTCAGAAACCTGATATCTTAAAGTCCAGAAACTCTCTACCTTTTAACTTCCACAGAGACTTCAGTAAATCTTCTATTTTTAGGAAAGCACTAACACAGAATAAACTTTAAATAATTTATGGGCCTCATTAAAAAATTATCAGAGTTACTAGGACAAACTAGGTTATCATGCTGTCCGCACAAACTTGAGATAAGCAAATACCTGGCTACTAGAGTAGGTATCCCAGACGAAATTGTACGCTCAGTTCCAGACTTAGCATGAAACACCACAGTAAATACTGCTGTTGTGCAGGAGAGAGGATATTTGGAAGAAAACTTCAGCATATCATCACCTAGATACCAGTCAGGATGGGCCAGTGTTTCAGATTTTATGATCTTGACCTTATACTGTGATGTATCTCTAAATGGGAGGTTGACATTCACTATGGGGATTTCCTGCCTGTGAAGATAAAAGCTCCAGATAGAAAAATGTGTGAGATAATCTTGCACAGCTTATAAATCTGCAATGGTGAAAAACCATAGGATTTTCTTTCCTTCCTTTTTCTTTCCTAGAGGCTTATGAAAACCTCTAGGTTCCCATTTACCCTGTAAACCTCAATTTTTCTCACACTGTAATGCTGTATTTGCTGTGGAGCTGAGCAAGTTCGTCAGAGCAAATGTTTTCACTGCTCAGTGTTGTTTCCACTGTTTTTTGCTGCCTAATTTCTTAGGTCAAGGAAATTTGCCTTTTAGGGAAGAATTTCCCCTCACATTTTTTCACCCCCAACCAGCAGAATCACCCTTACTAAAATCTTGACCTGAAACTATATTTATTGCTTTTGGAGGGTAAGAGGTGATTGACTATTACCTACCTATGTCTATAACACATTATGCTTTACAGTCAGAATCTCGCCGGTGTAATGCAGTGTGTGTGAAATGAAATCTTTGTCCGAATATTAAGTTTTCCATCATTCTTCTAAGCTGAATTTGTTAAGGCTGGAGCTTGCAGCCTTCTATGTGTAAAAGCTTCTACCTACCCAATGCCCAAACCTCTATGAATTGCAAAGACTCGGGGGGATAAAGATAAAGAATGGTTTGCTGGCCAAAATTGAAGTCTAAAGCTACCTTCTCAGACTGTTATACTTAAAAACCAACAACACAACTACAAAACTGTAAGAAGTCACATCCTAAATCCCTGGAAACACACACACACACACACACACATATTTCTACTAGCCTCGGAGAAAACATCAATGCAAGTGTCTTGTTTTGTGATCCTAAACCTGCCTGCTGAAAAGTGTAGCACAATTATGTCCATTATAAGAAATTTGACCAGGTTGAAGGAGGACCCGAATTCTCTTTTTTTGTTTTTTTATGACATAAGGTTCAAGGGGTACCAATTAATTATACAAATTTTAGAATCATTTAAAAAATAGTATTAGGAGTCACACAAACGGAACCAGATTATTACTGCCTACTGATAAAAATAATATTTGAGAATATGATTAACATCTGTTGTGTAAGAAGGTTTGCTATTGCTGCATCTCCAAAGTACTTCCAGGCAAGGCTGGACATGTGTCTCAACGCAGAGAAGGGGAAAGTGTGAATAAGAGGAACTGTGTTTACCATATTAGTCTTTTCTCTCACATTTGTCTATTAAATCCCACTCCACCTTTGCTGAGAAGTTAGAGAGAGGATGGAGAGAGGTCAGTGTTTTAGGGAAAGTCACTCCAAATAAAATGGTAGTGGGATACATAGAATTACAGAAGAGAAGGTAAATGTTATTTATGCATTATGCTAATATAAAAGTAAAGATGCACCCCAAATACAACAAATAGAATTAGACCAGTGATATAGGTTAAGAGAGAAAGGCATGAGTACCTTAACAAGTAAAGGTAGAGACCAATCAAATAAGTTGGTTCTTAGCTTGGCCTCATGAGCAAGGACTAGAAGGAAAAATACGAATTTAGGGAAGGAAAAGAAGATTGTGTAAGTTAAATGCTTTTCTTTAAAAACAAATTTGAAAATGGTAAAGTAACAGGAGTTATTATGATTTTAAAATTTGTTATTATTGTCATTATTTTTATTTATTTATTTTTTATTATTGTCATTATTAAAGTTAAAGAGCTAACTACCAAAAGAAACCATCAAACAGAAGCAGCTGAAAGTAGTTTCCATGGTGAAGTTGGTCTTGTTTTGGGGAGGGAAGGGCACAGTATAAACTCTTCTATACAATGTTATGCCTGCCATATTTATTACTTGAATGAAAAATGAAAATAAAACAATTTGCTCAAATTTTATGTAAAATGTAATTCCAATAATGCAAAAGTTTCCTATCTCTAATTTTATAAATGTATAATGAAAGGAAAATTTATAGAACTATAAAATGATAGAGTAGGATTCTAACCTTCAATAAAGGATCTCAAAATTTTCTTAAGAAACTTGCCTGATTTTTGTGTAAAACATTTTTTTGTACTTTTCTTGTAACAAAGGTACTTGCTTATTGCATTTTTTAATTCAATGTTAAAAAATATTTTTTTAATTCTCACATTTTGTGCAACTATTTTTCTTTTTTAGAAGTAATTGAAAGATTTTTGTCTTAAGTATTTTATAGAGGCTTAAGGAACAAATGTACTTAGCTTTGGCCTTATTATGGGTAAGGGCTCAAAATGAGAGTTTTGTTAGAGATAGTCTCAGCTTTCCTGGAACTCCTCTTCACTTTGGTATTCATTGATTCTGAATAACAAAAGTATTTTACTTACTGCTTATTTTATTAGCCTAATTGTTAGAGTAAAATGACTGTCTGGAACTGATTTCTCTTTTGGAAAACAATGCACTTGACAATGTGATAGTATTCTCAGTTGAAAGCCAGCTGTTTTTATTCCCTGATTTAAGAGGTGAGATTGCTCTCTCTAGCAGCCCTGACTCTTTCTTTCAAGTAAAATCGATAACATCCCGCTAAAACCACCTTAGCACCTGTTGTTGGAAGCTGGGCATTGAGACATAATTACTGATCCTTTTCTTGTTGTTGTTGCCTTGTGTGTTTTAAAGCATGTGTTTTGACTAATCTAAAGTCACTGTTTTATTAAATACTTGAGCATAAGCATCAAGGAGCTAAAAGGGTTTAGTCAAGGCCCCCTGCATTATTCATACGGAGATTATCTACTTTAGAATAAATATGTCTGTCCTGGACTTACTCTAGTCACCCTTGGGATAAGCGTTTTGTAAGAACGCTGGAATGTAAGGGATGCACGCCTAATTTATCACAGATTTATGGGCTGGCTTAGGGCCCTCACGCCACCGTGACCTTAGAGTATGTTTGGTCTCTCGAAAAAAAGTTTTATTTGTACCACTGAAAATAAAACTTGTCATAACTTACATTTTCTGGAGAAAATTTTTATAGTGTATCTCCAGTTTGGTATCTGACATTGCATAAATTCTATCTGTAAACCACATTTCCACGTCCTTCATTATGTGTGTTTTACATAGACTAATCATTCTGAACTTTTAGGGGATGTAATGTATCTGGTGTAAAAATAAAATATGATTATTTATTTATTTATTTTTTGTAGTTTTTGGCCAGGGCTGGGTTTGAACCCACCACCTCCGGCATATGGGGCTGGTACCCTACTCCTTTGAGCCACAGGCACCACCATTAAAATTTTAAAATACTTCACATCAGAGTAAATATGTAAGTGGAAACAATGTGTGTATATATTAAAATTGCAGATCACGTGGTCATTGCAGATGGCTGGTGTGACCCTCAGAGCAGTTGTTATTATTTTCTCACCATAGCCCTAATAAAGCTTCAATAAAGCTTTTTGGTAACCAAATAAATAAATAAATAGAAATAATGATTTCAATAGCAATGTACCAACAGAGAACATTTTTCAGAGATAAGTCCAATTATTTCTCTAAATATTAATTCCTCTGAAATTTCTGATGAACAGCATTATGTAAGGGAAGATTTCTTTTGACTTCAGTTATTAAATGTAAAATGCTCTACTGTCTTAATTCAAAAATTTGAAGACAGAATATAACTTCATAAAACTATGAACATGTTAGTGGTGGAATACGACACTTGTTTAAAGCATAGTAATGGCATCGCCTTGTCTAAGAAGCATATCAAAGTGTATCCGATTAGTTTTCAGTGGCTAAATTGATTTATTTATGCTATATTAGCATGTCAAAAAATATAGCTGGATTATTCAGCCAATATGTCTGTGCTTTTACTTAAAAGAAGAAAACACCAAAGTATAGATTTTTCTCTTCTAGCTGCACATTATGTATTCAAATAAATTTAATTCACATTTATTCTGCTATATATTTGTTCTACCAGTTTGGGTTTCTAGTTTTGAGAGAGGTGGATATACAAATCGTAAAGGGATTTTTTTTATTTGGTTAAATTTTAGACTGATTTACCTGACATGCACAGAATCACTCTTTTCGCCCTACGTGCTGTCTGACTGGCTTCTACATTACTGAAATTGCAAATGATCTCTCTCCTTTACACATTAATGTTATTTTCATCCAACTCCACCTTCAGAGTTTTTGTTAACCCTGCGTGATTCTCATTCTCATACGTTTAGTAGCGTGTAAAGACTTCAATTATTTTTGGCCATTCAAAATTTTGAACATTCAGTGTTCATTTTGATTGTTTCTCAGAATGCCCTCGAACTAATAAAAAACAAGCAAATAGACAAAGGCTTTTGTTTCCTGGCTTCCTTTTGTCCTAGGAAGCAGATATGCCACCCTGTGATTTAAATTATCTCATTCAGATAAAATCAGAGATACCATTCACAGTGAAATTATGGTGCAGACAAGGAAAAGCATGTTGCTCCTTTCTGCTGTTATGGGATAGCATGGGTAGTGTCCTTGGAGACCAAGTGCTGGGGCCGGTTTTCTGACTGCAACTGAGATATTGAAGCTCCAGGTCTCTCCCCAGCATCGTTATCAACACTGCTCCTGACAGCTCAGCCCAGGCTTCTCCAGCCTTTAAGACTCTACTTAGTGAGCATAATAAATCCCTTCCTCTATAGATCAGCTGGGTGGAATTCACAGTCTTCTCTCAAGGTTGGAGAGGGGCAAGAAGGCCGATTATGAAACATGCTGATTATTTTTTACCAGGTGTCACTAATTTCACTTCGTTTACTTTTCAGAATCTTAATATCCTCCAGACTTGTCTAGTTTTATAAAAGACCACCAAATGGTCTTCCAAAGCAGCTGAAGCTTTTTGCATTCCAACCAGAAATGCCTAAAATGATTGAGAGTTAATATTCGTTGTTCTGTAGCTTTTTGTTTTGGTTTGTTTGTTTGTTCTTTAAATTTTAATCATTCTACAGGCATGTAGTGGGATTGTACTGGTTTTAAATTTGCATTAGTGTAACGACAAAGAAGGTTGAGCATCAATTTTTATGCTTATTTGACAGCTGCGTATCTTCTTTAGAGAGGTAGGCACTCAGATCTTTTGAACTCTGTTATAATGATTGGGGCTATTTATTCCATTAATGTTGAGTTTTAAATGTTCTTATATTTTGGATACTTTTTTTTCAAGTATATGTTTTGTAATTATTTTCTTCCAGGCTGTGACAGGACCTTTTATTCTCTTATAAAAGTGTCTCTCAGCAAAAAAAAAAAATAAATAAATAAATAAAATAATTAAATTTAATAAAGTTCAACTAATCAATTTTCTTTAACTATTTATGCTTTTGGTGTTATGCCTAGAAATATATCCCTACACCCAAGATCACACGCATTTTCTCTTACATTTTGATTTTGTGTTTTGCATATAAGTCTATAAGTCTATTTTCACTAATTTTATGCAGCATAATGTTTCTTTCTCGTTTTGTTTGTTTACTTTTGGTTTTTGCACATGAGTATTCAATCAGCTTTAGATGTTGGAGTGAGTTTACACTCTATGGAGGGGGAGCTCTTTGCATTTTGAGTTGTACGTACTTATTTCCCTTAACCAGTCATCCTGTCTCGATTACGTCCCATGCATATTTAATTGAGGCATTCATTTCTTCTCACAGACATTTTTTCGAAAGGAGACTACAAAGGACTTACTGTGTTTGGACATTTGCTGGATTATATTGCTCTAACTTCTCACTCTAAATTGTTCTATCACATTTATCTCTCCAGGTCACTACTCATGATATCTCCTCTCATTCTTCCTCAGAGGGTGAGTCTCTAACTAACTCACTTAACTTTACTTTAAGTTATAGCTCAAATGTTCCATCTCTGGGGAATCTTCCAAGATTTACTTCCCTGCCTCAGCAAAATTATTTCCTGTATTGTCAGTGTATTCCAGTGACATTTTGTTCATATCACTATTATATCAGCATAATAACTTGCCAGATTTCATTACCTTTATCTTTATACATAGCTATCCCTTTGCACTCTTCAACACTTCAAAATTAGGAGTCTTTGTGAGCAGTTGGTATGGTTTGGTTTTGGTTTTCTTATCATCTTTCTATAACATCTAAAAGAGTGTTAGGTCCTTTTCAATCACTTATTTATTGATTAATAAGCCAGGCTATTTAAAAATAAACATTAAGGGTGGTGACTTCATGAAGGGCTGGCTCAGTGAGTAGGGCGCTAGCCCCATATACCGAGAGTAGTGGGTTCGAACCCTGTCCTGGCCAAACTGCAACAAAAAATAGCCAGGTGTTGTGGCAGGCACCTGTAGTCCCAGCTACTTGGGAGCCTGAGGCAAGAAAATCGCCTAAGCCCAAGAGCTGGAGGTTGCTGTCAGCTGTGTGACTCCACGGCACTCTACCAAGGGCGACAAAGTGAGACTCTGTCTCTTAAAAAAAAAATGAAAACAGTAAATTCGGGGTATTTTTACAATAACATCATTTCATAAATGTTCTTGTAATTCTCCAATTCACATAAAATAGCCTACATACTTGAGGAATGATTGAAAATCAAAACACAATCATTATGATAGAAGAACTAGGGAAAGGAAGCCTGCTGATGAACGTGCATACTGATACACACAAAACAAATACTCATAATTCACCTGCTCACACTTTCTTATCACATTTTATATCACAAGCAGAACTGGAAACTTTTTATTCTGCATATTCTTTGTTAGTGACATCTGGCTTGGCTTCACGTCAAGCCCCACCTTCTTATTATAGGTATAGTTTGGATGATTTTCCTTGATTTTCTCCACCTTTTGAACTTAACATTTGAACTTTGGTTGTATATATTGTTATTGAAGAAAACTATATTTGTGTATCCCATGTAGTATTAACTACAGTTTTTCAGGAAGACATTGAAATGATTGTGGGGTTAGAAAGAAGTTTTTGACCCATGCACTAGAGGATTTCAGCGGGATGCTCATGAAAAAGGGCATTCTGAGGAGCAGAAGATGGAACTCTCGCTTGCGAGAGGAAGAGAAATTCAGTCGCCAGGTTAACTGAGGTAAAATGAGTGCTCGTCACTGACACATGAAGCTCCTAAGTCAATTTTTTCTTAAAAGGTGTCCCATTTGATGCTAATTCCACCAGGTATTCTGAGGAAGCTATTCTAAACTGAAATACGTTGGGAAGCGCTTCATTGATTAGTTCATGGTGAAAGACTATACCCGTCTGCATAGAAAAGTTATCAGATGTTTCCTATACTAAGGTGATTTGTGATATTTGCTTTGCCAGAATTTTCCAAACTTTCTGTTTTCTTTTTCTGGCCCATGGCATACTTCTAGACCACGTAATGAGCTCTGGGAAATGTTACATTTCCTTACTTTGTCTAATTCCGATCATTTATCTTTTCCATTTGCCAGCAGATGCTTGGACTGGAATGTACTTGAATTCGCTTTTCTGTTAATACTGTCCCCGAGGCACACAGAATTTATCTTTCTTTTTTTCGTTTTCTCCTAGAGAGTAGTGTTACATCGTGTATTGTAGTACTACTTAATCATAATAGCGCCAAAAGCTGTGCTAAACATGTGCAAAGAAATAGCCCCATGTTATTCTTAGGAGAGTGCCAAATTTGGGTGAATTTCATGTGCTATATTCTGGCACAAGATTTCTGATATATACGAAACCCCCAATATTGTTTTCTAACATTAAACTTCCAATAATTGTTTCCTATTATAAAAAGAATATATAGTCATACATAATTTAGGCAATTTACCATTCTGCATTTTTGTGCTTATACTTTGAATTGTGTTGAAGGTATTATTATTTGTCATTATAATTTATTATTATTAATTGTGTTGAAGGTATTATTATTATTATTCCTCGATTTGTGTACTTTTTCTCCACAGAGATCCTCTAAGTTCATTGAGCTGAGATGTCTCTCTTTAGTAACTTCATCTTTTTCTTTTTAAATTAGCAATCTTAGTTTCATTGTTTCTCCCAGACTTAAAAAGAGAATGTGAAAGTGAGACTTTTCCTAACATGTTAGAAAAAAGCTTTCTTTTTTAATTTTAGTCTTTTTTTTATAAAGGCACTTAGATAATACACAGGCTAGTAGTTGTTCCCAATATCTGTTTTCCCTCGTACATTATAAGAATTTAAGCTGGAAATACAGTCATAATGGGATGATAACTTCATTTCCTAGCCTTTCTTGCATCTAGACCTAGTTATATGATTCAGAGAAAGGGAACATTATAGGAAACTTCACATATGAGCTGCCAGAGGGCTTCCTTTGCTTTATTTTTTCTCCCTTTTTCTAAACTAATGGCTAGAGCTTAGATCCATTTTGAGCTATGAGGAATGCCAACCCTGGAGGTCATGGAAATTGCCAGATTCTTGGTAGGACACTATATGGAGTATGGCACTGCAATTCTGACTCTGACATGTAAAACAGAGAAAAAATACACTTGAATTTTGTATAGGCCACTTATTTATTTGTTTATTGGGTTTACTAGCGCCCTGGCCCAATAATATAGAGACAGATAGGAATTTGTTAGGAAAGTAGAGAAGAAGACCCCCTATTGGACATATAGATATACTGTAGGATAAAGCAAATTTCTTATAAGAGTTCAATAGTTTATGTCATACTATGACATTCCTTTGCCAATTAATGATTTAGAGGAATTATATGAATACTAACGATTTTTAATAAACAAATAAGATTCAACCAAATGTCATGGACAATCCTTGGACTACATACAATGTTTAAAACCATAGACTATGAGATTTAAAATCTAGTTGTACTTCTTACTGATGATTTGTTATATTAATATCTTCTCTGAACTTCAGTTTCTTTTACATATAATGAAATTAAGAGGGAAACTGTGAGGATTAAATGAACTTAAGTGTTTAAAGCATATAAAAATTGCCTGAACATGGCATGCCCTTAATATTTCTTAGTTCTCTTTACACTCTCTCTAATGAATAAAAGATTTTGTGTTAAATATTGAAATTTGTATCAAAACAAGAATAACAAAAATATGAAAGTATACGAGGTCCAACACTTATGTTTGGGACCTTGCCACCCTGTGCTTACATTGGCAGCACTATGCAAACAACTCGGTACAGTTTCATAATCTCAGTATATCAGTGTTTCACCATTGGACTACTGTTAATATATGGTGCTGTCTTACTGAGTGGCATTCATTATTGTTGTTGTGTGTTTTTCTGTGCTGCTGCAAGAATGTCAGTGCTTTATTTAAAACAATGAACGAACATTAAATTTCTTCTTAAACTTGAGACAAGTGGAAGTGAAATCAAGGACATGTTATAGTCCATATTTTATAGTGTAGTAATTCTTAGTTCTTCTTTATGGGGATAATGCTATGAAGAAAATGTCAGTAGACGAATGTAAGAGAAAACATTACTCATTAAGACAAATCAGGATAATGGGCAGGATCAATGAAAACACTGCAAAAATTATTCAAATTGAACATCAACATTTTCAGCTGACTGAGTATAATAATAGACCAAATAATTACCAACAAAGAGTTAGGAAAAAAATCTTTGAATATCTTGGCAAACAATTCATGGCTCTTGCATGATGACAGTGCACCCATCAATTTAGAGGGTACTGTCTGTGTGGGAGTTTTTAGCCAGTAAACAAATAACTTTGTTAGGTTACCCTACTAGTCACTTGCCCTGACCTTCAATGAATTTTTTCTTTATCCAAAGGTAAAGGAAGACATTTTGATGACATTCAGCACATCAATGGTAATATAATGGCAGCTCTGATGGCCATTCCAGAAAAATGATTTCAAAATTGCACTGAAGGGAAGGCACTGACTCGCTTCCCAAGAGGAGTCCGTGAAGATGGCTGTATTGATATTCACCAATGAGGTATGCACTGTCAAGCTCGCGAGCTTAATTGGGAGAACTCATAGTTTTCACTTTCAAGAAATCTATAATATATTTAGTGGGAGAAAGCCTATAATTTGTCATTACATATTGTAAAACCCATCCAACTCTCTTAGCCCAGTCTTTTGCCATCCCAAGGTTCTTTTGCCTTGTGAACCTTTGCTCCCTCGTCACCATCATTATGGCATACAGAGTTGTCCTAAGTGGAGAAACATATGTCCCTTAATTGTAAGTCAGGTAGTTCTTTCTAAAAAATCTGTTATTGAAGGCTCATGGATAACCTACTAGAAATAAATGGTGATTTTGAATTTTAGTCGTATCATTCCACATAACTTCTCTCTAGAGTTCATGGTCTAGAGACCATCCTTACCTGTGGTTCTCAAATCATGTTGAAATCACCTGTGGCGCATGTTGTACAGTGAGGCCCAAGACTTATTAAATTTGAATATCCTGGAGGTAAGAAATTTCTATTATATTAATATGTCGAAATATTTTTGTATTTGACCAAGTTAGGGAACCAGTGTGCTGCTTGGTAACTAGGTTTTGACCTGCTTGAGTGAGGTGCACAGAGAGGTCTCTTTCCGCACTTCTTGGTATTCTACCAATTAGGACCAATATTGTTGGATACCTTTTCCTTTGTATGACTTACCCTGCTGGTCTCTTCTCCTGTTCTAGGTTTAGTCCCTGCCTCTGATGCTTTACTTTGCAAGATTCCCTCCTTTAGGGGAAGAACTTTATCCTATTGCATTGCGACAATGCACTAACTCACAGGGTACTGTCTATGAGGGAGTTTGTAGGCAGTAACCAAATAACTGTATTAGAATACCAGAATATTAATCTCAACATATAGTAACATCAGAAATGTGTGCTGATAGGTGCATATGCCTATTATAAAGGTAGGAAAGGATAATTTTCCATATTTTATAATGTAGTATTCTTGCACTTTATCATACATCAAAATTATTTGGATAGTTTATTAATACTCAGTTTGCTGCCCTACAGGAGGTTGGGATGTAATCTAAACAGCTGTATTTCAAACAAGCACTGAGATGCTGCTGCTGCTGTGTGTTCAAGTGCTATGCTTTAAGAATTGCTGACAAATAAAATTGATAAGCACTTGATCATACATGATAAACGCCTATAGGTTGTTCAAAAGTAGGAAAGACTGCATTTGTGCTGGTGATCAAAAGGCAGATAAATGGAACTTGTAGACAACTTTTTGATTTGCTTTGAGAAGAAACAAGTGGGTGGAGAAATTCCAAGTAGAGTGAACAGTGTGAGTGAAAGCCATGTGTATTTCAGGTATGTGTCAGAGGATTCTGGATGAAGTATAATATATACAAAAGGGAAAAAAATATGTTATATTTCAAGCTAAAGTTGTATAAGATTTAGCAATAACTTTTCAGAGTATTAATATAAATATAGAACACAGAAAACTTGATGAACTTTGAAGTCATATTAGCAAAAATCCTAGTTCTGTCCATTTATAGCTGTCTGTTCTTGGGAAAATTGCTTAGTTGTTATGAATCTCAATATCTTCTTAAGTATAATGGATTTGTTTCCTATGACTGTTGGAAAGATTAAATGAAAAAATACCTACATTGACACAATGCCTCGCCAATGTACTCAAAAAATGATAGCTAAATTTATTGCTATATTTTACTATCTTGATAACATGGTTCCTCACCCCTGATCTCTACTTGTGTGGTCAAGGACCAGTTGCAAACCAGACAGTCTGGTATTTAAGGTTTCATATTATTGTTGTCTACCAGCCAGGCAGTATGTCACTATGAGTTAGTGCTTATTTTTCTTTTAAAAATGCTCAATTCACAAATGTTTTCCATTTTTTAGGGTCATGACCCAATATCTTAAAAAATATTTTTAAGTCATGAATATATAATGGTTTAATGTAAAAGAGGTCTCCTCAAATACATTCTTCAATTAATTCATGAATTTGCTTAATATAGATCTTGATTTTTAAAAAGGGATACATTATTTTAATTGTAGATATTACTCAGCAAATGAAGAAAAATACATGACTTTTGTTACCTTTGAAGTACCAAATGTACACATAAAAGTTATCAAGTATCTGAAGAAGGCCTTTCTTTTAAAGGAAAAATTCTAAATATTGTTATGTGAGTGTATTGAGCTTGGCTAATTTTGTCTAGTTCTCAAACTAATTCAAATCATTGAAATGAGGGTGATTCTTCTCATTCTCTTTACCGATGCTGGATTTTCATTTCTTTGGCTGAAAATAAAATCAATATGATAAACAATTCCCTTTCAAAAATTATCATTCTGGTTTACTTAGAGGTTCATTAGAACTTATATTTTGAAAAATGTAACAGAATATTTATCATGACTACTACAAACCCCTGTTATTCTGGGCATAAACAGTGGTCTGCTAGTTCATATTGACTGAAGGTTGTTACATTTGTAAATGTTTTGAGACCAAGTTGTGAAAATGGCTGTTATTTAAGATTTTACATAACCTTAGCCTAAACTAAAGTAAATTATAATAAATAGGTAAAAATAGTCTAAAGTCACCAATTTCTAGTTATTTTACTGTAAGTTTATTGTTGTCTATGTTTTTGAAATAGTTCATATCTGTTGTAAATGTGTGGCTGTAGTACTTCATAATAGCATTGCTATGTAGCTTTTCTCATTTCAGCATTCCGTAATATCTTGTTTGTCTGATTATCTACAGAACACTTTATCAATATTTTTGTGTTTAGTGGTTATAACTACCAATATTTGAGGAGATTAATAAGGGAAGGAATTTAAAAGCCTCCATAGTGAATAGACAAACATAATCCTACAGTTTTTGGTTTAACTTTCTAACTTCTGATGTCCCAGGAAATTTTGTTTGACCATTTCTAAAGACTGAACTGATGGATTTATATCATGGTAGAAGACTAGTCAATAGCTATGCATAGTTGTTTAGGAAATCCTGGTCTGATTATTTTACAAACAGACTTTTAATTAATCCACCTGTGTTTGGTTCCCTCTTCACCATCACTTTCAAGGGACCTGGTAACACTGATTTCTGAGCCTGTAGGGAACTCTTAATATAAATCACCTCTTGGCTTTCATCACTACTGGATAGGGAATCACTTTCCTCTGATCAGATTAATGAGCTGTTATTCACCTATGTACTTTTTAGTTGGATTTAGTCCAACTTTATTGTTGCTTTTCCCTTTTTGTCTATGCTTCCTTGGTTTATGTTTTTAAGCATCAATTTATTACTACTTTAGTTAGGAATGACAATTTTTTATAACTCTCTAGCTTCATCAGTCTACCACAGATAATGCAAAAGCTGGGCATTTAGCAATAGTGATGAACCATTACTGCCTAAGGTGTAAGAAGAAGTGGTAACCAAGCCTCCCAAACAGTAGCTATATGAGGGTAGGAGAAAGAAATGTCCTTTAGCAGAAAGCAAGCACAAGGAAAACACACTTTAACTGACCTCACTCTGCTCTTACTGTCCAGTCTCCTTTTGGTATTTCCATTGTCAAAACTCTAATATAAGCGAGGGACAAGGAAGCCTGAAGATGCAGTCCCTAAATATCCATCTCTTAAGGGCAATGACAACTCGCAAACAGCTAACAACTGAGTTTGGAAAGTCAAACTTAAATATCTGCCTGAGCAGTATATCTGGTTGGCCAACAGTTGATGATCATGTTCTGTAATCACAAAGTCTTTGGAAACCAAAATACATATCAGGCCCCTTGGCTTGGCACCTGTGGCTCAGTGACTGGGACTTCAGCCACATGCACTGGAGCTGGTGGGTTTGAACCCATCCTGGGCCTGCCAAACGACAATGACAGGGACCAAAAAAAGCCTGGCATTGTGGCAGGTGCCTGTTGTCCCAGCTACTTGAGTGGCTAAGGCAAGAGAATCACTTAAGCCCAAGAGTTTGAAGTTGCTGTGAGCTGTGACACCACAGCACTCTACTGAGGGTGACATGGTGAGACTCTGTTTCAAAAAATAAATAAATAAATAAATAAATATCAGGCCCCATTACTCAGGGAAACTATCCTTTAATGAAACAGATATGAAAGATATTACTACATGATAACAATTAAACATTTAAGAAATAGATTCTAAAGGAGTACTGAGACCAATATATTATTAAAAAATTGTGGAAGGAAAATTCAAAAGTATTAAGAAATACTTAATACTAATTATTAATTGCTCTAAATTATTGAAGGTTTTAAGTTTTCGTTTTGCTCTCACATCGTATACTTACAAAATATGTGTTAGGAATGCATGTGTTGGTCATATAGAAATACAATTTTGTAAATATATGTATATCTAATATTGACTTTTATTTTTAGTGCTTAATATTTATAATGTGCTTTTAAAAATGTGCTATAAATAATTTAAATAAAGCATATTTCATATAACATTTAAAATTGGTAGCAAAGACATAATCATAATCACAATTTAAGTTCTGAAATTATTTGATGAAGAAATTCTCCAAATAAACTCTACTGAATTATTTATCAAATCTATTTAGTTAATATATATTAAGTCCCCATTAGTTATTTTAGCTAAATGTTGACTTGTTCCTGAAAAATGAAATTCCTTGTATATTTGTTTAGCTTTTTCCATGGTCAAATAACTGAATGGTATTGATTTTTTCCTCCAGGTACAGAAAGGAGGAAATTATTCTTTTATTTATTACAAAAAGATTTTGAATATATACTCAAAAATTTATAAGCTTCACATAGTCTGAATTTGCTATTCTTGTCTGCCTGGGTTTATCTAATATGTTTCCTGTATAAATAGACTAAGTGTTTAGCTCTGAATTCAGTGGATTAAGTATATTTTCTCATTAGTCTTTGTTCAATTCAAGCCTTTATAAACTATTTGGGAATTTGGGTCTAAGGGACAATTTGAAGAACAGTTTCTGCGACAAGTATTATCATCTTGTAGAAACGAAATGTCATTTCAGTACACTATACAGAACTCTTACTTTGGTAGAATGATTGCTTTTTCTACTACTGCAGTAGATTTTACATTAGAATTTGCATTTCAAGCTATGATCTAGAGCAATGGTTCTCAACCTGTGGGTCACAACCCCTTTGGAACAATGAAAATACATCACGGCATTAAGAAGGTTCAGAACCAATGATCTAGAGATGCAATAGAATATATTGTTTAATTTATTTACAAATTTAAAATATAAATTAAATTACTTATAAAATGAAAGCAAATTACTTTTGATGCATGATTAAAACAATGTATTTTAGATTAAAGGCTGCATAATAGCACTTCACCAAGTATATTTTATTTCATGCATTTCACATACACATATACTTCTAAACACTTCTCCTGGAATGATAATATCTTCAGTAACTTACTCTGTTCAGCATGAGGCTTGCCAAGCATTATCTGATTTGGTGCAGCCAAACCAAGAATTGCCTTGATCTCTAAACGCCAGCTTATCTAATTCTTGTTTTTCACCCTGCCCCCCAAAAAAAGAAAGAAAGAAAGAAAGAAAAAAGAGCATTGCTTATATTATATCCTGGAACTCATCCTTGGTCATTTTTATTATCAGAATTTAATTCTGGAAAAAATAACATGGCTGATTAAGCAGAAAATTGCTTTGCATTATAAATTCATGTCTATCTAACCTTAGAAGAGTTTAAGATGTTCTCAACCTTATATTAACCCTATCATTTGATGTCCAGGAAATGTTTACAGAGACAGTCTGCCAATAAATCGGTGATGATGCTGATGATTAACTCCATAGCTTTTCCACCTCAATATTATTTACATCTCTGCCTGAAAAATTTGTTGTTATAGAGAGCTAGAGTGAACATGTTAAGATGTTTAGCAACATCTTTTGTTTCTACCCAGTTGCCAATAACAGCCTCTTTCTCCTAACGTATGACAACCAGAAATATCTCCAGATATTGCCAAATGTCCCATGGGTGGCAAAATTACCCTAGTTGAGGACCACTATTTTTATCTTTGGCTAGCGTATATGGTTTTCCTTATATGAGACTGTTTTTTGCTTTTTAAAGTAAGTTTTGAGAAAGGTAATAAATTTCCTGTGGTTTAAGAAACAAGTGTTTGAAATTGTCACATATTTTTGTAGCACACTTACAGAGAGAAAACATCATTTTATGTTGTCTGGGAAGGAAAAATGTAGCACCCTATAGTCCGATGTCTTCATGGTAGCCGAAAAGTTACTTTTAAAAAATCGTATATTATTAGCTCATTATTAGTAGAAAAGACTCTTCTTCGTGTTTGGAATTTTTAAAATGACATTCATGAACGTGGTTAGATAACTGTGTGATTTGGCTTCTCTATTCATATTCTGTTCACTCTATTCTCCTACTTTTTCAGTGGAAGAATGCACTGTCAGTTTCTCTAACGCACTAACTTCTTTTAACTATAAGAACACTGGGATAAGCCTTTGCTTCCAGTATGAATGAATCCTCAATCACGTATCTTTCCTTCGCACATTAACTACCACTAGCTGATTATTATTGCATTAGGAATCTTTAAGATAATCAAGGTCTTAAAGATATCAACTTAATTACCATTTCCTCAGAGAATTTCAACATAAAATTGGTAATATTATTAGTATTACTACTATTATTATTATTTGGATAGGATCCTTTTCCCCTCTAGTGTCATTTACATAATTTTGATAACATTTTTAGTATATTTAAATGTTGTAGTCTTGTCTTCCTTGGTAGAATTTACACTGTATTTGAAGAAATAGTGAATTCTCACTGTCTAGCTCCGTGTTAAATGTATTGGAGATAAATCTGGATGGTGATGTTTGGTCCTCAGAGTCTTTTCTCATTCCCTTGTACTTAGTATTCCAAAATTTATGACTCTTATTTTTATAGTTCAGGATATATGTGAAAATATTTTGGCATGTCTGAATTGTTGAATGTGAAGAAAAAAGGTACAGCACTATTTGTATAAGTCAGCATCTACACATGCAATAATTTCTCTGTAAAAGTTCTAAGATTACAATAGATGTTAGCTACAGATAAAATATTAAGAAAAACTTAGTGTGAAATAGTGCTTAGACAGAATAGTAATTGATTATACTAACCTAGAACCATCTGTCATTTTAGGAAATTCAGAGTACATAAAGGATTAGAATGACTCCAGATGGAAATGTCAAGGCTGCCATTAAATAGAGTAGCTCTAGAGCTGATGTTAATAACCTAGACTTGAGTCTATCATTTCCCACATCATGAATATATAAATTCTGGTGTATCAAATAACTTGGAAAACCATTTCAAATTGTATCATCGTGGATGCTCAGGTCTCATAATTTTTCACTTTTGCTTGTACGCCTAGAAGGGTACCAGTATTTCTTTTTTAGGGGTAAGGTGGGAGGTTTTTTGTTTGTTTGCTTGTTTGTTTTTCTAATACTATGTGATCTAGGTGAGATTTTTTTCCATCTTGCTTCTGTCCTAAGAGTCTGTCTTCGTGAGTAGAGAGACACAAAGAAAAAATTGTTTGCTATAGATTATAAACCTTCAAGATTCAAATGTTGAAATTCTAATTACGTTTGGGATAGTATCAGTAAGTGGGGCATTTGGAAAGTAAATGAGGTCACAAGGATGAAGCCCTCATAATGGGATTAGTGCCCTTCTCAAACGCATTGTGGAGAATTTCCTTTTCCCTTCAGCTATGTGATGAAATAGCAAAAAAAGATAGCATATGAATCAGGAAGCAGGCCCTCACCAAATACTAAATTTGCTGATACCTTGATCATGGACTTCACAGCCTTCAGAACTGTGAGGAATAAATAAATGTTTGGCTGAAATGTTTATAAGCCACCCCATCTATAGCATTTTTTGTTAGAGCAGTCTGAATGGATTAAGACATCTTTGTTCTTGGTTTCCTCCTACATTCACCTGGATGAAATTGTTAGGCAGAGGAAATAAAGGCACATTTGACATCTTATATTCAAATATAAAATATTGACACATAGGCAGGCAGTAAACATTTCCTGAATGAAAGAAAAGGAGAAGGAAGGAAGAAAAATAGAAAGGAAAGGAGAAATGAAACAGAAGAGAGAAATAATGACTAAATATTTTATCTTGAACATAGATAGGCAAGACAACCTCTTAATGACTACTTTTAGGTTGATCATACACTGAGATTTCTCAAGTTCTATTTTTATGTACTTATTTAAAATACTGAAACCTTGATATCAGACTAAGACTTGTCATGTTATAAGAGGGTTAGACTTGGTCTAAACTTCTAAAGTGCAGATAAAATATGGCAAATAAAAAAGATGCATTTATATTTGGTTTTCATAGATTACAAATAAAAATTATTACTCATTTAAATTTGTACAATCTTGTTAAATTAAGAAAATTTCAATGGGAGATGATTTGTAAATATCCTCCTGACTGAGAAACATTGAGTTATTAAAGTCAGCTCTATATATTTGAACTTGATAGAGGATAGAAAAATGGATTCTTATTGGCCTTTCAATTTACTGCTTATACATTTATTCATTGTAGCCTTAATTTCTCATGCTCATGCTCTCTCTGTTGTTTTCTGGAAGAATCACTGGGATCTAGCTGCATAATTTTAGCTCCAGTGGTCTCCCTTCCCACCAGTTGTTTCCACGAATGTGAGGATCTGAAATATTGCCTCAAATTTCCTTTCCTTGGGATTGTTCTGTCCTTCTATTTTTTCATATGAATTCCTTATACTTTTGTGAGTGATTTTAGAGGTCTTGAAGAGAGCTTCTTTTTTTTTTTATTGTTGTGGCTACAGAGAATGGAAAGGGTGGTTGCTTTCTTTGCAGCAGCTATGAGAAGGGAGTCAGACTACAAAGAGCACATTATCTCAACTTTGCTTACAGGAATGGTTTTAGAATGCACAGCATGAAGAGAAAGCATTTGTTTCCCACAATTATGTATTATAGGAATCAATCAGCCCACCAGTGCACTGTTACTATGGGCCATCTGCTGGAGACAGAAACAGTTTTGTCACACATAACCCTTATTTATATCTCATTCCTACCAGGGAATTTTAACTATAGTTGTCTCTCAACAGGGATTCTTAGATCATTAGTAGGTTAGGTGTTGTCTAGAGAATACAAAAAGGAGGAAGAACATTCAAATAAAATTATTACCCCCCAAATGGCCTTTTTTTTTTTCCAAGCTAAATGTACTCAATTTAACTACAGATGGGATTTAACCAGTTGAGTCAGGAGTCACCAAGGTACGAGAGATTAGAATTCACAGAGCCTTAAGTTTCCAGATCATTGTTTAACCTGCTGTGTCAAATCATACTGTTTCTATGTTATTCTACGCACAAGAACAATGGTACCCAATGATGCTGTCCTAAAGCATACTTTGTGTCGGCATGTAGGCATTAAAAGTTGTTGTAACAAAAATTATCAAAGGAATCTGGCAACCCAGAATTTGTTTTGAGATAACAATGATTCTTTTTCCTTTTAGAAGTTACCCATTGTTGATGCACTTTGTTTACTCAATTTCTAGAAAGTACAGAGCCTCAATTTGTCACCTTGGTACAGTGCCATGGCATCATAGCTCACAGCAACCTCAAAACTCTTGGGCTTAAGCATCCTCTTGCCTCACGCTCCTGAGTAGCTGAGACTATAGCTGCCCACCACAACATCTGGCTATTTTTTGAGAGACAGGGTCTTGCTCTTGCTCAGCCTATCTCAAACTGTGAGATGTAGCAATCCACCCACTTTGTCCTCACAGAGGGCTGGGATTACAGGAGTGAACCACTGTGCCCAGTCTTTAAAGACTTTTCTTGAAACATTAGTTATAATACAGAATAAAGTATCTTTGTTTCTGGAGTAGCATAATGAAAAGAGGCCAGTATTGTCAAAAGATCTGATTTAATACTTCTCTGTTACATTTGTTTCACAACCTTAAAGAATTCATTTAATCCTTTGGTGTTAAATTTCTTCATCTATGAAGTAAGTACAGAGATTTTGCATAATCTATCCAATAACTATATTATAAGGTTAGTGTAGGTTATAAATACTTTATCAAATGAAACATTGTTATATTAAGGTGAAATGCATTTATGATTGAAGTACTTTTGTTCAAAAATCTATTTTTTTTCCTAAATGATGAAAATTTCTGCTTGCATTAAGCTGAAAGATATAACAGTGATGGTCCTCACTGGCAGTATTTGTCATTGGAAACATTGATGGATATTGAATTATGTGCTAGTAAAAGAGCTTAGAGTATGTAATATATATTATGGTCTACAGGAGGATAATATTTATCCCTCAAATAAACAAAACATAACATTCTGAATTCATGGTTTTAAATATATTTCTAATATATATGTAGCATATTAAAATATTTTTACAACATAGTTTTATGCCAAGGAAATCAGAAGTCTTGTTTTATATCATTTGGCAATGTTCAGCAGATTGTTATACTCTATTGTGGAGAATTTGAAAATGACTTTATGCTGTGAAATTTTGAAAATGTTATTGCTAGCATATGGAATGGATTTTGGTGGTTGAACAAACAGTTGACATTTTAAATGTAGTCAAAGGGATTCCCTTTATGACCAAAATGTATGAACATAAACACTTTTCTTTTAAATCTCTGCATAATTTTTCTATAATTTGTTAAGTGGAAAAGGATGCAAAAAACAAATTGCAATATATAATAATCTAATGATATTTAAAAGATCTTTACAGAAACAATTCTAAAATGTACCATTACTTATTCAAGTGCCATTCTACAATGTTTCTCTATTTTTGTCATCTATTTCCTAACTGAAAGGCATTTGTCGTGCAATTGAATTATATTAACATCTTTTGTTTGTGGAGTGGAAAATATTTTTATGTTGCCAACCAAATGGTCATATTATATTTGTAATAACTGTAGGATTGAAGAAAAAAACCACAAAATGTAGTTTGATGAACCATATTGAACAGTTATTATTCTGACCTACTTTCCAATCTATGTTTTGGTGCAGAATGATAATCACATAACTGGAAGTGTAAGTGGGAGGCCCAAGATCCATTCATCAATTTCAGACATTTTTCTAGGAGCCTGCCCCTGCCTGTCTTCCATGAAGGCAAATATCACATCAGGCAACCATGTTACATTCTGCGTACATACCTCAAGGTAAACAGGCTTTTGACTATTTGACAATTCCAATTAGTTGAGTAAATGCCATTTTTTCTGAATTAAAGAATATGGTTTTACATGAGTACTAATTGTTTTATGGCTCATCTTTTCCTTCCTCAAACATTAGAATAATTAGTGTAAGGATTACACAACTGCATAGAATTCTGTAGTTGATAGTTTTGCAAATCAGCATGGGGAAGGGGAATGAACCAGAGTGGAAGTGGCGGGTTGAGGAAAATACAACACAAGAGAAGACACAGAGACGAAAGATGGGATTGGGGGGGTCGGACTGAGCTGGTGGCTGCAGCCAGCGTCAAAGCACAAAATCAGCTTTATTTTATGTATCTCAACAGGGTTGTCTATGGGGAAGTACCATACACAATGTGGGGAAGAAGCATAGACAAAAGACATATCTTTGGTCTTGCAGTATGATTGGAAAATGTAAATGACTTTAATAAAGACAAGTCATCCTGTTAATGGTTTCTGCTCAACTTTGTTAACATATGGTAAGAAGTGAAAAGGGAAAGATCACAAGGATCTCTGCATAGTTCTTAAAAATTAGCTAGACAAAGAGCTATGTGACTTCTGGCAGGAGGAGCAAGATGAAAGGAATATGGCTGTTTTGGGAAAGGAGGAGAAGCAGTCGGGGGTTCATTCCCTGAAGGTTCCCTTGCCTCCTCACAGCCAACACTCCACCAATACCCTCTGAAGGGCTGTTGCCGTGTCCTGTAGTAGTTCTTCACCT
>CAUYRH010157561.1:0-12740 GCA_963574655.1 Perodicticus potto | reverse complement strand
CCTCAAGCTGTCACCCTGGATAGAGTGTCGTGGCATCATAGCTCACAGCAACCTCCAACTCCTGGGCTCAAGCAAGTCTCTTGCCTCCGCCTCCCAAGTAGCTGGGACTACAGGCGCCCGCCACAACGCCCGGCCATTTTTAGGTTGCAGCTGTCATTGTTGTTTGGCGGGCCGGGCTGGATTCGAACCCGCCAGCTCAGGTGTACATGGCTGGCGCCTTATCCCATTGAGCCACAGGAGCCGAGCCGATATATTTCCTCCTTTTATGCACCTTTCTTTTAAAATATTGTGATAGGCTCAGCGCCTGCGGCTCAACAGGTTAAGGCGCCAGCCATGCACACCTGAGCTGGCGGGGTCGAATCCAGCCCAGGCCCGCCAAACAACAATGACGGCTGCAACCAAAAATGACTGGGCATTGTGGCAGGTGCCTGTAGTCCCAGCTACTTGGGAGGCAGAGGCAGGAGACTCACTTGAGCCCAGGAATTGGAGGTTGCCGTGAGCTGTGATGCCACAACACTCTATCCAGGGTGACAGCCTGAGGCTCTGTCTCAAAAAAAAAAAAAATAAAATAAAATATTGTGATACACACAAATGACTGTGTGTCGTCTTTGTCAGTTATAAAGCAGAATAATATCACGAACCTCTTGAACTCAGTCCCCATGTAAAGACCAGACCATTACTATAACTTGCACACCTCTTGGTTTCCTCTCCCAGAAACATAACTGTGCTCTTGACTTTGGATTTTTTTTTTTCTTGAGACAGAGTCTTACTATGTCGCCCTTGGTAGAGTGCCACAGCTTCACAGCTCACAGCAACCTCAAATTCTTGGGCTTAAGCAATTCTCTTGCCTCAGCCTCCCAAGTAGTGTTGTAACTATAGCCACCCGTAAGAAAAATACAGACCCTCACTTTGGGTACAAATCAGAGGTGATTTTATTTATTCCCGCGTAGGGGGCCGCTGCTAAAAAGGCAAACGGCCCCAGAGAGAAAAGCAGGTAGCCTTTTATACCCTTTTCGTTGCCATGCAAGCAAGCAAAACAAAAGCAAGACGTGGCTGTTAGCTGGGGGGGGGGGACAGGGTTACAGTCAGGGGGGCTACAGCGTGGCAACTGCGTGGTGTACATCGTAACGCTTGGCACAGAAACAGCTTTGGAAATACAGTAGCCTGGGAACTTTGTACAGGTAATGTTTTACCATTGTTTGCCCATTGCTGGGGGGTGGAGTAAGTTTCTCGTCATTGTGTTTAGCCGTTGCTACCATTGCTAGGGAGTTGGGGGACTTGGAGAACTTCCCTGTTCTGCCTTTGAAATTATCCAGGGGGAGCATGCAGGGTACCAAAGCTAAAACAGGTTGAGAAAAACTTGGGTTCTTTAGGGGGGCTGCTGTTTATCACAGTAGCTGGGACTACAGGCACCTGCCATAATGCGCAGGTATTTTTTTGTTGTAGCTGTCCTTGTTGTTTAGCAGGCCTAGGCTGGGGTCGAACCTATCAGCCCTGGTGTACATGGCCAGTGCTTAACCACTGAGCTACAGGCACCGAGCCGTTGACTTTGGATTTTAAAACTTTAATCATTATGATGGGCAAAAGCTGTCTTCTGTCCTTGGCTGTGAGAGGTGGGCTACTGACTGCTATATGTAGAAACAATATCTTGTGTAGTTTTATTCCTCTTCCCAGACTTGTCTTTTTCTCTCCTCTTGTGTCTTAGATTCACCCCTATGACTGTAGCTCATTCATTTTCCCCTGCTATCCATTATTCCACAGTGTAAATGTTTCATAATGTAAAAAAATTCTGTTCTCCTGTTGATGGATATTTGGGTTGTTTCCAGTTTTGTATTATTTCAAACAATGCTGCTATGAACTTTGTTGCATACATCTGCAAGAATTTCTCCAGGGCGTATATACCCAGGTATGGAGTGTAAATATTTACAACTTTGTTTTCCAAAGTGATTATACAATGGGGCGGTGCCTGTGGCTCAAAGGAGTAGGGCACCAGCCCCATATGCTGGAGGTGGCAGGTTCAAAACCAGCCCCAGCCAAAACCTGCAAAAAAGAAAAAAAGCGATTATACAAGATGCAACTCTTCAACTTGCTTTCCTCACTTAAATGTCCTGTAAATATCCTGGCCATCCTTACCATTTAGGGCATATTGGTCTGAATCCTTCATTTTTTCAGCCTCCTATTAGGCCTAAACTAAGGTAGGAAAATACCAGTTAACTCCTGGCAAATTTCTGGGCTGCAAGCCCTCAACAAAATGGAGTAAGTCTGGTTCACTCCCAATATAGATGGGAAAGCACTCACCGACTTCTTGCTTGACTAACTCCCCTGAGAAATGAACTGGGAAGTACCAACTGTCACCAGACTGACCTTTAAGAAATACCAGGTGGAGAAAATGCTAAAACAAAGATGTATGACGATCTGCAAAATTCTGCTTCTGTACAATGCTTGCTAACCTACCCAAATGCATCTGGGCACTTGTGTGCCAAGCAGGATGCAGACCAAGCCTTAAAGTCCCGACCCCTTAAGCACTAGGGGCAGCTCTCAGAAACCCCATGTTGGGACACTGAGGCAGTGGCCGGCTGGCTCTTCAATAAAAGGACTCCCTCTTTAAATTTGATTTGTCTGGCAGTATGGTCTTTATTCCCAGTGCACTCTGGCAGGCCGTGCCCTTGTTTATTTAACCCAGCCCTGCAATGGCTACTTCAGTTATTTTTCACAGTCACATAAAATGATGTCATGGATACCCTGGTAATTATAAGAAGGAACATTTTTAATCCTTATAACCCTGGAATGTTTTTCTTCCTATTTTCCAGAGGTAGGGGAGAGAAGTGATGTGCTAAGACCCCCACAACTAGTCCAGCGCAGAGCCGGCCTTGGATTTTAAGGGTTGATCTGCATCCTGGTTCGCACGCAAGCTGCCCAGGTGCATTCGGGTAGGTTAGCAAGCATGCATGGAGGCCGAATTTTGCGGTTAGTCATACATCTTTGTTTTAGTATTTTCTCCCCTGGTATTTCTTGTTTTTGTTTTTTTTTTTTGTTGTTTTTTTTTGTTTTTGAGGCAGAGCCTCAAGCTGGACAGAGTGTCACCCTGGACAGAGTGCTGTGGCATCACAGCTCACAGCAACCTCCAATTCCTGGGCTCAAGCGAGTCTCCTACCTCCACCTCCCAAGTAGCTGGGACCACAAGCGCCCGCCACAACGCCCGGCCACGCTTTGGTTGCAGCCGTCATCGTTGTTTGGCGGGCCCGGGCTGGACTCGTTCCAGCCAGCTCATCCACCTGGTTATTTCTTAAAGGTCAGTCTGGTGACAATTGGTAATTCTCGGTTCATCAGTAGTCACCCTGCCTTAACTCAGGATGACTACTGGGTGCAAGGATCTGGGCTGAGGGTCTAGGGAGAAACTCAACTGAGTCCAAACCCAGTATGCTCTGAGATTCAATTTCCCCATACAAGGAATAGTAACAATAGTGACAATAGAGCGAGATAAAAGTGGCTTGACTCACGCCACAAAGCTCTCAAAGTCTGTCGTATTTTCGTGGTCACTACGGGCCGCTCAGTGGGGAAACGGATGCGCTCACCGGGCGGTGGGACCCCTGCTGGCACCGCCCGGGGGCGGAGCCACCGCGGCCCCGGAGGCCTCGCCCACCTCCTAGGCCTGGACCAGGCTGAGCGCGAGAGGCGGCGCTAGGACCCTGCTGGCCTGGGCTGCAGCTGGGCCTGGCTGCTTGGGGAGAGCGGACCCCAGCTCTCGGCTCCCGGCGCCATGTGAGGGGGGTGAGGGGGCCGCGGGGGGCCGGGCGCTCCCCGGCGGAGGTGAGCGGGTCCCGCGCAAGGTGGGGACAGGAGGAGCGCTGCTTGTGCCGGGGTTGGGGAGAAGGAGGATCGTGGACCGCTGTGGATGGGGATTGATGCCGGGGCCCGGGGGTTCCCCTAGACCCACTTCTCCAGGGTAAAGGCACCCCGAGTTCCCCGTGCTTACGTCCAAAGCCTGTCGCGAGGTTCGCTGGGCCTTCTGCGGCTGACTACCCAATTAGAGCTGGGGACCCTGCTGCGATCCTGCCTGTCATCTCTTCTCAGCTGGGGTTGGGGCTCCTGATCCCCGGAGTGCAGGAGTTGGGGAGGGTGTCGGCGCGAGGGGGGGTGCAGGGATGAGCTCCCAAGGTGGACTCCACCGGCTTGGCGCCCCCATCATCCCACTGTTGGGATCCACCTCCCCCTTCTCCCTTGAGCCCTCTTCCCACTCAGGCTCGTGGGGACGTCCCGCCCTGAGGGAGGACTCCCAGGGTTGGAAGAAGGGAAGCCCCCAACCACAGGGCAAGGTGTGGCCCTCACCCTCAGCTCCAGCTCAGCCCTCCTACTTGGGTCCATGCCCTGGGGCTTGAGTCTATTTTCCTGGGCCAGCGCCCTGGGCTGCAGGCTCCCCAGCCTGAGCAGACTGCTCTTTAACAGGCCTACTCCTAGCTGCTAGTGCCCAGCCAGGTGCTGAGTACACACGGTGGCCTCTGGCCTCTCCAGCTGAGGGGGATCCTCCAGGGAATGTCAGACTCAGCCCTGGGCTGTGCTACTCCCAGTAAACAAGGCTCCCCACGTGGACTTTGGGAGGCCCTGCAAGGCACTTGGCCTCTCTGAATCTCAGTCTCCTTGTCTGTGAAATGGGGAATAAGAGGGCCTAGCAGGCGTTGCCAGGAGGATTCAGGGAGTGTCTATGCTTAGCATGCTCCTGCGTTTGTTCCTGGGTTGGGCAGGGGGTGGGGGGGTGTTCCACTGGTCCTTTGAAAGGTTCCTTTGAACAATGAATAACCACCAAACTAACAGCCATTGGCATTGACAGCATTTTCAAGTCCTGTGTGTCCTTTGCCACATCTACTTGGATCTTTCCAACAACCCTGTGAGTTACTTGCTTTTATTATTCCCATTTCACAGATGAGGAAACTGAGGCTCAGAGAGGTCACATGGCTTGCTCAAGGCCCTCCAGCCAGTAAGTGGTGGAACCGGGATTCGCACTGGCACCCGACATGCTGTACTGACCATGGCCTTCTCAGAGCAGGATTGTGACGGGGCTGGTCAGGGCGACGGTGGTCCTGGCTGAGGGCACTGCTCAGGCAAAGGTGGGAAAGTGAGGCGTGGACTGGGAACTGGAGTGCTCTAGTGTTTCTGGAGCATGGGGCCTCCGCAAGACAGGGTAGCAAGACATAATGAGACAGAGGCAGCTGGCTGGGTCAGGCCTTGAATGCCAGAGGTAGCAAGGCTGATGATGACTTTTGCCCTGATGATCTTTGAGTTCAAGGACAAGCCGCTCTTCCCCTCCTTCCTTTTGACCTACTGAGGCCCAGTGGTACAACCTCAGTGTTCTGGTCTGTACCGCTGGGCCTAGACTGGGCGAGATTCATAGGTTTCCCATGCTGGCTGTGAGGAGATGGCCATGGAGAAACCTGAGGCCAGGCTTGGTAAGAGGGGGATGGGTTTCCCCCCGATGAGGCGGGGTTGGAGAGGGGGTGGAGCCAGGGCCTGACCAATCTGGATCAAGGAGTGCGGAGCCTCCTTTAGCCTGAGGTTCTCTGGCTATTCTGGTGGCAGTGTAAGAGTAAACAGCAGCTATATCAAGAGGTGGAGAGAGTGGCCGGAGCTGGTAGGCCCCGGAAGAGGGGCCCTGAGCCCCAGTTTTCTCCCTTTGCACACCCTCCCTTACTGCCCTCTGGTCCGTTTCTGTCGGAGGACACGGTACTTCCTTCCTTTTCACAGGTGGGGAAACTGAAATCTGAAGAAAACTGGCTCCTGGGAATGGGGGTGACAGTTGAAGAGTGAGGAACAGAGCTGAGCTTGTCCCCTCACTGCCAGGCTGTGGGGCTGGCGCAAGAAGGAAGGCTACCCAAGGCTGCATTGTCTCCCAGGGGCCCCTCGCCTAGCTCCTGAAGGTGGGCTGTGATTACAGCCGTTTGATGTGACCCAGAGTCAGAGCCTGGCAGAAATGGCAGTGGAGCTAGGACTAGAACTGGGCCTCTCAGACTGGAGTCTGTGCCCTTAACTCCCCAGATCCTATTGGTTTATGAATTAATTCCCTCAGCCATATTCCTGCACCTACCATCTCTGAGGCTGTAGAGGCAGTGGGGAAACTGAGTGAGAGCCTGTGTGGACTGTGCCTCCTCCCCCCCCCCAGCAACTCAGCCTGGGGCAGTGAAGACCCCAGGCTTGAAGGATGAGTGGGAGTCAGGCAGCTGTAGCAGGGAGGGTCCTCCAGTCAGACCTGGGGGGAGTGAGAGCAGAGGCATTGGGACCTACCAGGAGTGTTACCTTATTCTAAGGCCAGAGGGACCCAACTCTAAACCCAACCCCTGCTCTAAACCCAACTCAGGGTTTAGAGCAGGGTACAAATTGGGCTTCCACTGAGTGGGGGTCAGGTCCCCCAGCTGGGGAGTCAGCTTTACACTTGTCAGCTGCCTAGGTGTTACGGGTAAGCTCTTGCTCAGGGAGGGAAGAAGGGGCAGGAACAGGTGCAGGGCTCTGCCACCACCAAGCTGTGCGACCTCAAGCAGATTCCTGCCCTATCTGGACCCCAGTGTCTCCATTTACAAAGTGGACATGGCCCAGAGCTTTAAAGTTCTGGGCGTGAAGGAGAGCTAGTAGGGAGTATAGAGGATGTAGCATTTGACCAGCTGAATCCAGAGGAGGGTGCCCAGGTCATAACCCTTTCTGGTGGCTTACAGGTGTGACCCCACATCCCTGCCCCCAGGGCCACCTGCAGAACACAGACCCCTACCCCTCAGCAGACACCGGAGAGAGATGAGTAACAACAAAGTAAGTTCCCCTTCATTTCTTATCCCCATTTGAACCCCTCACTTCCTTCTGTGGAATGGGCTCTTTTGGATCTGCCTAAGACCCATGCTGCCATGAGTGTATCTCTCCTTTACATTGAGGAGCATCTGATGCCTAAGAGGCCCAGATATGAGCCACACTTTGGCCACAGATCTGCTAAGTGGCTTGAGGCAGGATCCTGCCTGTGTCTGGGCCCGGCGTCAGTTCTGTTCTTCCTAGGTTTGACTGGTCTGTCTGTGATAAAGGATTAGCCAAGATGACTGTGGAGTGCTGAGGGTGGGGGAGGTGGAGGATAGCAGAAGGGAAGGGAGGGGGCAGCGGTCAGAGTCAAAGATGATACAACATGAGCATCACCTTGAGGAGGTGGAGATTCCCCACCTTTCATTCGTTCACACACTTTGTGCCTGGCCCTGCACACTCCTTCCCTAGGATCCTTGGCAGAACCTGAGGTTTAGAGGTGGGGTGGGCCAGTTGTGTTAGTTTGGGTCTAATAACGGAAGAAAAGCCACACAGTAATTGAACAGGAAAAGTTTAACACAAAGCCTTATTAACTATAATACAGCATTGGAATAACAAGTGATTAGAACTCTAAGGAATACAGGATTAGCCGATATAAGGAGCAGACCCTCCCCACTACCACGAGGGCTGATAGTCAGGCCTTGCTGAAGAGGGCGTGTCTGTGTCCCATTGGATGGCTCCAATACAAAACTGGCCCAGGGAAAGGGAAACTTCTTGCCTCTTGATGCAGTAAAGGATTGAGTGCACTGCAGGAGCTGAACTTGGGAGAAGGTGTGATTATAGCAGGAGCCAGAGGCATTCTGTCTGGGGCAAGGTGCCTGAGGAAGCTGCTGGGTGCTGCTAGCTGCTGGCACTGCTGGCCTCTGGACACTGAAGAAGATGCCCTCATTAGAGAAACCATGTGAGGGCGCCAGCCCCATATGCTGAAGGTGGCGAGTTCAAATCCAGCCCCCGGCCAAAAATCGCAAAAAAAAAAAAAAAAAAAAAAAATAGAGAAACCATGTGCACTGCAGGACCCTCCCTAGTAAGCCCACCAGAACCAAGAAGCAAATGCCTTTCCTAGTGCAATGTCTTTTCGGCACCCTCTTCTGCGGAAGGTTAATATGCAGCTAATTAGTGAGGAGAAATATTTAAAGGTCCCAGATCTATTTCCACAGAACAGACACTGGAGCTGAGGGACAAAATGTCAATGACTTATGGGGAGTTATTGTTGGGGGAAGACCTGGGCCCTGTCACTTAGATGTCCTGTCTGTCTCTAGTCTTAGCTGCAGCTGTAGGGAATCCTGACACACACATCCAATTCAGTTCAGCAATACCGTCTCCCACCCCAAGAACCTTCTGTGTTCCAGGCCCTGCCCTAGGATCTGACTAAGCCTCAGTCCTCAGAGCTTATGGTCTAATTAGAGAGATGGCAGGTTGAATGCAGTATGATCAGTTAGTGTTGTGATGGAGGCAAATGAGGGGGCTGAAGGAGGCCTTCCTGAAGGAGATAGTACCTAAACTGGTCTGGAACAAAGACTAAGCATTAGCAAGGAATGGTGGGTACCAAGATGGTGGGGCACTGAGCCTGCTGGGCAGCTGGGCCCTCACTGGCCTCTCCCCTCTCCAGGAGCAGCGGTCAGCAGTGTTCGTGATCCTCTTTGCCCTCATCACCATCCTCATCCTCTACAGCTCCAACAGTGCCAATGAGGTCTTCCATTATGGCTCCCTGCGGGGCCGCATGCGCCGGCCTGTCAACCTCAAGAAGTGGAGTATCACTGATGGCTATGTTCCCATTCTTGGCAACAAGGTAGAGCAGCCCCTTTGGGAAGCTCCCTGGAAGTGCCTGGTGGCAGATCCTGCCCACTGCCCACCATTACTGCTCCCTCCTTCTCCTTCATCATTTCTTTTCTCCACCATTCCCAGCCCTCCTAGGAAAGGTGGACCCCAGGAATCTAGGCCCTGGCTCCCCCATGATTTCATCCCCTTGCTGGCTATGTTACCTTGGTAAAGTATCCTGTCCCTCTCTGGGCCTCAATTCTCTCTAAGGCCCTAGCTTTAGTGCTAATATGCTATCACCTCTTAAGTCAGAATCCCTTTGGAAATGTATCTCTGGTTTTCACTGCCTTCTGTCTCTGCTGGGGAATCTGCATGGGCTTGAGAGCAGGATGCAGGTACCTGACAACACAAAAGCAGTAGTAATAACGGCTGCCCTTTATCAAGGGCCTGCCATGTGCCAGGCACTGTGGACACCAGTAATCCTCAAACAAATCCTGTGAGGTCAGCATTAATTTTTCTCTTGAAGAGGTGGGGTAACCAAGGCTCAGAGAGGTGAAGTCACTTGTCCATAGCCACACAGCAAGGAGGGGAAAGACACAGGGTATTTTCCCAACCTCTGCTAAGTTGCTGCTATATAGAGAGGCCAAAAGTCTTTCCTGGGGACTTATGTTTCCCTTGGGTAGCCATGAAAATCAGGTTATATTTCTGGGGTTCACCCTTTAGCACTCTCTTTCCTCACCATCCCTCCTATATTTTCTTTAGGGCCTTTGCACACACAAGGCCGTGGGCTCTGGACATAACCCTCACTGGAAAAGGGCCCATTAGGAGGTGTTTAGGGACAGAAAAACACCTAATTGAGCCTTTCTCTACACTAAGAACATTTAAAAGAGGAGAAAAGTGGAACAGCTTGTGTGTGGGTGATGTGGGAAGGAATGAGGCAGAGACAGGCTTGTCGTGCTTTCAGCCTTATAGGGGAAGCCAGAGAAGGAGAGCTCAGGCAGTGGGAAATACTGCCAGTCAGTGTACGTGGGACTTGTTGCTGGACCTTGGAGTAAGGACTCAGGGAAGGCTGCTGGAGGAGGTGGCATTTGAGCTTAGCCTTGAAGGGTAACTGGGAATTTCTTTTTTTTTTTTTTTGAGACAGAGTCTCAAGCTATCACCCTGGAGAAAGTGCCGTGGCACCACAGCTCACAGCAACCTCCAATTCCTGGGCTCAAGCGAGTCTCTTGCCTCCGCCTCCCAAGTAGCTGGGACCACAGGCGTCCGCCACAACGCCCGGCCATTTTTTGGTTGCAGCCGTCATTGTTGTTTGGCAGGCCCGGGCTGGATTCGAACCCACCAGCTCAGGTGTACATGGCTGGCGCCTTAGCCCGTTGAGCCACAGGCGCTGAGCCGGTAACTGGGAATTTCATAGGCAAAAATTAGACCCTGGAGGGCATGTAGTTCTAACCCATTCATTTCACCTAGGGAGAAACGGAGCCCCAGAATGGCTTTCATCCTTCCTTAATAGTAAAGTGCTATCTCGTTTCTGGGATACACCTTGGGTGCATTTAGAAAGATGTCCTCTTTGAGGAATGGGGAATCTGTGGTCACACAGACCTGGGCTCAAATCCTGGCACTGCCCTTCTCCAGCTGTGTGACCTTCTGTTCTCTGACTTGCTGCCTCTGAGCGCCCTTCCTTTGGTTTTCAACATGCACCTCTGCTCTCACCTCAGAATCGGGTATTTCTGGCATTTTCTCCTGCCTTGAATATGTTCTTCCTCATCCTCTAGGTTCTTTCTTATCCTCTAGGTCTCAGATCAAGGAAGCCTCCCCAGGCAACTAACTAAGTTTCTTCCTTTCTTTCTTTCCTTTTTTTCTTTCCTTCCTTTCTTTCCTTCCTCCCTTTCCTTCTTCCTTTCTTTCCTTTTTTTCTTTCCTTCTTTCTTTCCTCTCCTTCCTTCCTTCCTTCCTTCCTTCCTCCCTCCCTCCCTCCCTCCCTCCCTCCCTTACTTCTTTCACAGAGTCTTACTCTGTCACCCTTGGTAGAGTGCTGTGGCATCACAGCTCACATCAACTTCCAACTCTTGGGCTTAAGTGATTCTCTTGCCTCAGCCTCCCAAGTAGCTGGGACCCGCCACAATGCCTGGCTATTTTTTGTCGCAGTTGCCACTGCTGTTTTAGCTGGCTGAGGCAGAGTTCAAACCCACCACCCTCAGCATATGGGGCTGGCGCCCTACCCACCGAGCTATAGGCACCACCCCAGGCAATCTTTCTAAAGTAGCCTCTGCTTCAGTCTCTCTTGATCACCTGCTCCTATTTTATATTTGTCCTGGCATGTATTACATTCTTTTCCATCTCCCCAACTGAGTTTCTTGAAGGCAGAAGCTGAGTCTATTTTACTCATTGCTCTATCCTTAGTACTTGGCCATTAGCCAGCTTGCTAGAAATGCTGTATGTTAAATGTATGGGGCTTACCTTATCTGTCTTTAGAATGGGCATGCTAATTCCTGGCTCCTGGGACCTGGATGTATGGAGTACAGGGCTCATCACTACCTAGCTGTGATAATGTTGACTTTCCTTGTCCCTCAGACGCTGCCCTCCCGCTGCCACCAGTGTGTGATTGTCAGCAGCTCCAGCCACCTGTTGGGCACCAAGCTGGGCCCGGAGATTGAGCGTGCTGAGTGTACGATCCGCATGAATGATGCACCTACCACGGGCTACTCAGCAGATGTGGGCAACAAGACCACCTTCCGCGTGGTGGCTCATTCCAGTGTATTCCGTGTGCTGCGGAGGCCCCAGGAGTTCGTTAACCGGACCCCTGAAACTGTGTTCATCTTCTGGGGCCCCCCAAGCAAGATGCAGAAGCCCCAGGGCAGCCTTGTGCGTGTCATTCAGCGGGCAGGCCTGGCGTTCCCGAACATGGAAGCCTACGCAGTCTCTCCCACCCGCATGCGTCAATTTGATGACCTCTTCCGGGGTGAGACGGGCAAGGACAGGTACCAGCCTCCCACCTGACCCCTCTGGCCAGCCCTGTGGTCCCTCTGAGCATGTTCTGCCCAGAAGACCTGTTGCTCCCAGCATGTACTGCTCCCAGGGTACATGTGGTGTGGTCACTCCTTCCCAGCCTCTGGTCAGGTTTCCCAGGAAAGTTCTCTCCTTGTCCAGCTGTTAAAATGGGTCATTTTCAGCTCGGTGCCTGTAGCTCAGCAGCTAGGGCGCCAGCCACATACACCAGAGCTGTCAGGTTCGAATCTGGCCCCGGCTTGCCAAACAACAATGATAACTACAACCAAAACATAGCCGGGCATTGTGGCGGGCACCTGTAGTCTCAGGTACTTAAGGAGGCTGAGGCAAGAGAATTGCTTAAGCCCAAGAGCCTGAGGTTGCTGTGAGCTGTGATGCCACAGCAGCACTCTACACGGGGAAACAGCTTGAAACTATCTCAAAAAAAAAAGGGGGGTCCTTTCCAACATGCTCTGCACAGCCTGATCTCCCCAGGAGGGCTTCTTCCCAGCATGTATGGCTCTGAGGGCACAAGGGCTCCTAGCATGTTCTGCTGTGTAGTTGCACAGTCGCTCTTAGAATCTCTCTGGGAGAAGCTCCCCATAGCATACCTAAAGTAAAGTCTTCACTATTCCCAGCATGTCTTCCTTTAAAAACAGTTGCTCCTAGCATTCTCTATTCTAGGGACGCATCATTCCCAGCGTGCTGTGCTATGAGTGATCTCCCTAGAAAAGCTAGGCCAGTGCTATCTAATAGAAATATAAGGGGCCGGGCATAGTGGCTCACGCCTGTAATCCCAGCACTTGGGAGGCTGAGGCGGGTAGATTGCCTGAGCTCAAGAGTTCGAGAACATTCTGAGCCAGAGCAAGACCCCATCTCTAAAAAATAGCCGGGCATTGTGGTGGGCACCTATAGTCCCAGCTACTTGGGAGGCTGAGGCAAGAGAATTGCTTAAGCCCAACAGTTTGAGGTTGCTGTGAGTTGTGATGCCACTGCACTCTACCCAGGGCAACATAGTGGGACTCTTGTCTCAAAAAAAAAAAAAAAAAAAAAAAAGATAAAAAGATTAGACCAAGACCATACTGAAGATGAAGCCCACAGTAACAGACCATCCACATCAATTTTTGAGAAAAATTAATCTTGTTCCTGGCTTAATTGAAGAGGACTTA
>CAUYRH010157560.1:0-12052 GCA_963574655.1 Perodicticus potto | reverse complement strand
GTCAAGTGGCATCCAGGAGACCCCATCACTATCTCTGCAGCAGAGCCCATATGACAAAGACCCCCAGAGAGTAATGTAGCCTAGCTTAGCCACTGCACAGTCAGGAAGGGAGAGGCCTCCCCTCCTTCTCCACTGCCCAGGACATTCATGGACATGCAGGACAGACAGATGGAAGGGGACAGGCAGGTAGACAGGGAGGCGGATCTTTCCTTCCCAGGCCTCCAGGCCTCTGCACCCCCCAATCACACACCTTTCCTCTCACTCACCCCCCACTGCAGGCTGCTGCATCTGATGACCCCCAGGACATGACCTACACCCAGGTGCACAGCTTGACCCTCAAACAGGAGACACCAGAACCTCTTTTGTCCCAGGAAGGAGACATTCCTGCAGAGCCCAGCCTGTTTACTGCTCAGGCCGTCCACTAGCCCAGGAAGGACTCAGACCCCACAGGCTACAAGGAGGGATACTCAGGGACCAGGAAGGCCCAGGGGCTGCCCCAGTGGACACTAACTAGTGGACCCCAGCCTGGACCCCTAGCAAGACCACCAGGATGGAGTTGAAAGACATCCTTAGTAAAGTACTGAAGAATGGGAAAAAATTATCCAATGTATTCAATATTATTATGAAGCCAATATAAAGAATATTCTCTTACAAATGATAAGATACAAATATAGTGTAACAAGGGGGCAGGAGGAGAGAAGGGAAGGGGGAAGGTGTTTGGTGCGAGGAGGGATGGCATTTGACAGGATCTGGACTAATGTGCACAATGCAAGGGCATATTTCTAAACAACTAAGAGTAAACTGTACAGGTCTTACCACAGAAAATAAGTAAGTGAGGTGATGGTTATAATAATCAGTTTGATTTACGCATTCCATATTGTATATCAAGTTATCACATTGTACCCCATACGTGTATACAATTATGATTTAATAAAAAAAATTAAAAAAAAATAATTACCACCAGATGGTGTAGGGATCTTTTGGGATTCACCTGATTCTGCATCAGAGATAAATAATACCCATATCTGCATTTTGGAAATAAAAAGTTCTCAACAATTAATGAGTTAAATGAGAAAATCACAATACAAGTGATTGAACTATGAAATTGAAAAACTAAGAATCACGAATGAATAGATTAGAAAAAACATCTAAAAAGTAATGGCCTTGGTTATTATTTTAAGAAATTAGAAACAAAGTTACAAATTATCCAGAAGAAAGTTTTAGGAAGGGAATAATAAGAAGAAGCATGAGGAGCTACTACTGAGTACCAGGAAATGGGGAGGTGGCTCATATTAGTAGTTCCAGCTACTCAGGAGGCTGACCCAGGAGGACCACTTGAGTGTAGGAGTTGAGACCAGCATGAATTATATAGCCAGCCCCCAATTTAACTAAAAATCCATTTTAATGGAAAATTCAATAAAGCCAAATAAATTTATTTATTTTGTGAGACAGTCTCACTAGGTTGTCCTGGGTACAGTGCCATGGCATCATCATAGCTTACGGAAACCTCAAACTCTTGGACTCAAGAAATCCTCCTGCCTCAGCCTCCTGAGTAGTTGGGACTACAGGCACTCCCCACAATGCCTGGCTAGGTTTTCTACTTTTAGTAGAGACAGGATCTCCCTATTGCTCAGGCTGGTCTCCTGAGCTCAAGGGATCCTCCCACCTTGGCTGCCCAAAGTGCTAGGATTACAAGCATGAACTACAGCACCTACCTGCTTTTGATGTATTTTTGTTATGTATGGAAAGCAAGGGTAGCTTAGTTTTTTTTTCTTCAGTGTCAATACATGAAGTTTAATTCTGGTGCAAACTCATATCTAAAAGAGAAAAGTTATATTTGCTATTCTTTTATTCGTTTTTGGGTTTTTTTGAGACCGTCTCACATTTTTTTTTTTTTTTGAGACAGAGCCTCAAGCTGTCAATCTGGATATAGTGCTGTGGCATCACAGCTCACAGCAACCTCTAATTCCTGAGCTCAAGCCAGTCTCTTGCCTCCGCCTCCCAAGTAGCTGGGACTACAGGCGCCCCCCACAACGCCCGGCCATTTTTTGGTTGCAGCCGTCATTGTTGCTTGGCGGGCCCGGGCTGGATTCGAACCCGCCAGCTCAGGTATATGTGGCTGGCGCCTTAGCCCGTTGAGCCACAGGCGCAGATAGCTCAGTTTTTAATCAGTATCACTCAATATATTGAGAGTAAAATTTAAGATCTCAATAGATGCAAAAAAAGCTTTTGGTTTGTGTATTTGTTCACATACCTGTTGACCATTTCTATGCCTTCTTTGGAGAAATGTCTATTCACTTCCTTTGTCCATTTTTTCACAGAGATTATTTGTTCTTTTGCTATTGACTTCTTTGAGTTCCTTATATAGTTAGGACATGATCTCCTTCTCAGATATATGGTTTGCAAGTACTTTCTCCTTGTCCTCAGATTGTCTTTTCGTTGTATTGTTTCCCTTTTTGTGCAGAAACCTTTTAGTTTTATGCCATTCCACTTGTCCATTTTTGCTTCAGTCACTTGTATTTTCAAGGTCATATCTAAAAACATCTTTGCCCAGGCCAAAGGTGCACAGCTTCTTTCCTATCTATTTTGAGTTGAGTTTTGTACATGAGATAAATTCAGAATCAGATTTCTTGCTTCTGCCTGTGGATATGCAATTTGGCTAGCACCATTTATTCAAGGAACTGCCCTTTACCCATTTCCTGGAAATGCTAAAATCAATTCCCCTTAAATATTTGGGTTTATTTCTTTGCTTTCTTTTCTGCTCTGTGGACTGTTGTCTGTTTTCATAGCAATTCCTTGCTGTCTTGATTGCTATTCCTTTGCAGGATATTTGGAGAACAGGTTGGTTGATGCTTCCAGCTTTGTTCTTTTTGCTCAAGGTTACTTTAGCTATTGAGATTCTTTTGAGGTTCCATTCAAATCTTAGGACGTGTTTTCTACTTCAGTGAAAATACCTTTGGAATTTTGACAAGAATTTCATTGAGTACATAAATTCCATCAGCAAGTATAGACAGTTTTATAATACTAATTCTTCCAATCCATGAACATGGGACATCTTTCCATTTACTTCTATATTCCTTAATTTCATTCATCAATGTTTTATAGTTTTTAGCATGGAGATCTTTAAGCTTCTTGGTTAACTTTTCTTCAATGTGTTTGCTTGTAGTTATTTTAAAGGGAATTTTTGTCTTGATTTCTTTTTAGATACTTCTTTGTTGTATAGACATGCTATACATGCCAAACTTATTAAGAGTAAAGTATAAATGTCTTAACACATTACTTAATACTTAAGTAAGTGAGGTGAAGGCTATGTTAACTAATTTGATGTAAGCATTCCAAATTGTATATAAAATCAGCACATTGTACCACATAAATACATTAATGTATACAGTTATGATTAAATAAAAAATTAAAAACAAAGAAGTGCTACTGATTTTTCTATGTTAATTTTGTATCCTGCAACTTTACTAAATTTGTTTGTCAGTTCTAATAAGTTTTTGGTTGAGTTTTTAGGGATTGTCTATATAAAATCATGTTGTCAGCCAAGCATAGACAATATCACTTCTGCTTCTCTGTTTTGGATGCTTTTCACCTCTTTTTTTCTGCCTAATTGCTCTGCCGAGGTCTCCTAGTACTATGTTAATAGAATTGGCAAAAGTATATGTCTATGGAATGGACTCACCTGTCCTCTTTCTTTAGAGAGACAGGTTCTAATTACACTGTGACTAGACTCTGAGTCCTCACATATGTGTGCACCTGGGCGTGTGGGTACCAGGGGGAGGGATAATAATGCTCAAGGGTCCATGACAGTGACCGTTGATTGGAAATCAACAGCAACCCAAAGGTGTGTACAATGTAGTAGTAAAAGCATGTGCCTTAAAACCAAATTCAGTGGATTTAGTGAGGTTTCTGGCATTTTGACTTTCAGCCCTTCTGTAAATTTCTGCTTGTTTGCCACTGGAGCATAAGACAAAATTTATTCTGCATTCCTCTGATTCCTCTTTCTCCTCCCACCTTGTGTTTCACTTCTGAAATTAGAAGCTCTTCTTTTCCTTCTAAGCAGAACTGAGTCAAAAAAATTAGTCACTGCCCAGAACTAACCACACTTCCAGATCATTGCAGGACATGCCCGTGACAGCTGATGCTTAGTGAGTGTCCAGCAGCGTGGTAGTTAACAGCGTAGCTGTCTAAAGAAGGAAACCACCAGGACCTTGGGGGGGGGGTGGGTTGTGTGTTTGTTTACATTTCTGATTTCTTCTCTTTTATTTTTAGTTGGCTAATAATAATAGTGATGTATTTTTATGGTATGGTGTGATGTTATGGTATATGTACACACTATGGAATGATCACATCAAGCTAGTTAATATACCTTTCACCTCACATAATTATCACCTCTTTGTGGTAAGAACATTTAAAATGTACTCTTTGGGCAGTTTGGAAATATAGAATTCATTGTTATTTACTGTAGTCCCTGTGCTGCGCAATAGATCTCAAAAATTTATTCTTGTGCCTTATGGAAACTTCATCTTCTGACCCATATTTCCCCAACCCCCAACCCCTGTTGACCATCATTCTAACCCATGCTTCCATGAGTTAGACCTTTTTCTTTTGTATTTCTTTCTTTCTTTATTTAGAAACAGAGACTCATCCTGTCACACTGGGTAGAGTGCCATGGCATCATCATAGCTCATAGCAACCTTAACTCTTGGACTTGAGCAATCCTCCTGCCTCAGCCTCCCAAGTAGCTGAAAGTTTGGGGACTCACTCTTGCTCAGGATGGTCTGGAATTTCTGAGCTCAAGCATTCCACTGGCCTTGGGCTACCAGAGTGCTGGGATTACAGGTGTGAGTCACTGCGCCCAATCAGTTAGACTTGCTTAGATTCCAAGTCGAGAGATTGTGTGGTATTAGTCTTTCTGTGCCTGGCTTCCTCCACTTTTGAAGGTAGCTGAGTGAGTGACATAGAAACAGCCACTGGTCACCTGCCTGCACCTTTCTGTGTATAGTCAGGAACAGCAGACAATGAGACAGGAGTGGCCAGGAGCAGTGACAACCAGCTTTGTTAGAGAGAAAAATGAAGTAAGAATTTTCCAGAAGGCCAAGACGAAAAATATGGTCATTTACAAATAATTCCCGCCATAGTTTGTCATCTGCTTCCTCGAACTCTTAAAGAAACCTCTAGAAAAACTGGCCTGGAAGAAAAGTCATTCTTTTGTTTTTTCTCATAGTTTTGTACTTTAAGATCATACTTCATAAATATATTTGTCAATTAAAAATTAAGTAAATAAAATTAAAAAATTTTTGGTCAGGAAGGGTGGCTCACACCTATAATCCTGGCACTCCAGGAGGCCAAGGTGGGAGAATCCCTTGAGCTCAGGACTGGAGACCAGCCTGAGAAAGAGCAAGAACCATCTCTACTAAAAATAGAAAAACTAGCCAGTCTTTGTGGTGGGCGCCTGTAGTCCCAGCTACTCGAGAGAATGAGGATCCCTTGAGCCCAAGAGTTTAAGGTTGCTGTGAACTACTATGCCACCAAGCGTGACAAAGTGACACTTTGTCTCAAAAAATATTAATTAATTAAAATGAAAATTTAAAAAAATCAATAGTGGTAGATTCAAGATTTAAATGTAATACATGAAACCATAAAAGCCATAGGAAAAACTCTCCTGGACATTGGAATAGGCAAAGAATTTATGACTAAGTCCTCAAAAATTAAATGCAACAAATTCAAAAACAGACAAATGGGGGAGGGCACTGGTACTTTTTTTTTTTTTTTTGCAGTTTTTGGCCGGGGCTGGGTTTGAACCCGCCACCTCCGGCATATGGGGCCAGCGCCCTACTCACTGAGCCACAGGCGCCGTCCGGCACTGGTACTTTTTGAGACAGGTGTCGGTCACAGGTGGCCACAGGAGAGGATGTGACCCTGCTGTGTCATCCATGAAGCCTGATGGACACTTTCCTTCTGATCAAGGAGGGAGCAGCCAATTCTCCCTGCATCTCAAATCAAAGTCCAGAGCTGGGCAGTTCCTGGCTGAATTCTCCATGAGTCCTGTGACCTCAGTCTATCGGGGAGCCTCGGGCACTATGGCTTACACAGCCCCTCCCCCTACCTGTTCTTACTGCCCAGTGGCCCCCTGTAATTCATGGTCTCGGGTGAAGACCCCCAACCCTGTCTTCTCTGAGCTCAAAGGGCCCTCCCCCAGAGGAGCTCTGGGACAATTAGTAATGAGGGGATGAAGGGGTGGCCCCCGGGCATGAGAGGGGGAAACGGAGGGGACCTCTCACCCTTGGGCACCCTCCCTTGAAGTCTCAGTCAAGGTGAAGGGCAGGGAAGGTGGGATGAGATGTGGGTGAACCACAAAGGAAAGTGACAAGACAGAGGGTAGAAGACAGAGGCCCCCACCTACCCACCTGCTGATGTCTCTATCTCAGAATCAGATCATCTGGGTGTCCCAGCCCCTCACCGCCAGGTCCTAACACCATGAGTGATGAAAACCATTATCCTGATCCCAGAGAAACTTCCAGACACATTGGAGTCCATATATATATGTGTGTATATATATATATGCATATATATACTTACATATATATTTATATATACATATTTGAGACAGAGTCTTGTTTTGTTGCCCTCAATGGAGTGCCATGGCATCATAGCTCACAGGAACCTCAAGCTCTTGGGCTCTATCGATCCTCTTGCCTCAGCCTCCCGAGTTGCTGGGACTACAGGTACACAACATGATGCCCAGCTGTTTTTAGAGACAGGGTCTCGCTCTTGCTCAGGCTGGTCCCAAACCTGTGAGCTCAGGCAACCCACCTGCCTCAGTCTCCCAGAGTGCTAGGATTACCAGTGTGAGCCACTGTGCCTGGCCCTCCTATTCCCAATATTGAGGAGAGGAGTCTGCTCCTCAAAGTAGCAGCAAGGATGTTGGACATTTACTGTGGGGTCCATGTGGCTTCTGGAGCTCTGAGCATGGAGCAGCTGTGACCTCTGTGTGGGGCAGAGGGGAGAAAGGTGTCCAAGGTCTAGGTGGGAAGGAGGGGCCAGAGTTGAAAGGGAGAAGGACCAAGTCTGCCCCCTCCCTGAGTAGGACCCCAGGAGTCTTCTCCACTCAGTAGGGAGATAGGAGCAGGGAGGGCACAGGGCAGGTGCTTAGTCTGGAAGTCAAGTGGGAGGGGTCCGGGAGGGGTAGAGTCTGTATTGGCTCCACCTCCCCGTGGGAGCAGGAACTTCTGAGAAAGTCTTGTCCCTTCCTTCCCTGGGTTCCTGTCTGAATGAGGGGGAGCTGCCTATAGGTGACCTCAAAAAACCCTCTTTCTGACCTTCTGGGACATCTGGGATGTAGCTCACCCTACACTTGCTCACGTCTCCAGCCCACTCTGGGCCTGTCCTGCTCCTCCCATAACTGAGACTTGTCAGGGTTAAAAAGCTGCAGGAGACGTGGGCAGGTACATGAGGTTTTTATCCTTCAGATCTGAACTCTCTGCTTAGTAAGAGGAAGCCAGAATATTATGAAACAGCAAAGATTTACAAAATCCCACTGGTCAGGATCTCTCGTGTATCACATGTCATCTGCCTGTTTACTGAATCCACACCCCGCACAGCTCTGCCTGACTCCCAGGCCCCTGCTCTGTCTGGGAATATGTGTGGTGAGGAGGAGGAGGACAGGCTGGGTCAGCAGAGTGTGGTGTCCAGGCCTGATAGGAAGGTCTGGGGCAGAGGAAGAGGAGGACAGGCTGGTGACTTGGAGAGAGGACAGGTGGACACCTCCTGAACAACTCTTATTTCTCATTTCCAAGAGCCCCTAGGGTGGAGCCCCTCACCCACACCAGTGGGGTCCCGGAGTCCTCTCAGGATAGGACAGGAGGGATCTGACAGTTGTGAGGAGTCTCCAGATACACCAGATACTCCTTCAGACAGGGGCTCCCCAGGCTGTGGATGTCACTAGGGATGGCCCCCCTGTACTCACCTGGTGGCCTCTGAGCTCAGGTCACATCTGAGAGTAAGAAGGGGCCTGCACCTGCTCACTGAGCCGTTTCTACTCCTCATCTTCTCTGACACTTGTCTAATGTTGCTCTCTCTTTTTCTGAAGCTTTTAAAGCAAAAATTCAATAATTAAGTTTATAATTTTAGTTTATGTGATATGGATTTATGATTTCAAAATAAACAATTCTAATCCCATTTTCATGGGACTTGATTTAATTTATTCATTTGCTTTGGAAAATAATTTCTTATTGGGTGACGCCTGTGGCTCAGCGAGTAGGGCGCAGGCCCCATATACTGAGGGTGGCGGGTTCAAACCGGCCCTGGCCAAACTGCAAAAAAAAAAAAAGGAAAGAAAAAAATCTGGGCATTGTGGCGGGCGCCTGTAGTCCCAGCTACTCGGGAGGCTGAGGCAAGAGAATCGCCTAAGCCCAGGACTTGAAGGTTGCTGTGAGCTGTGACGTCACAGCACTCTACAGAGGTCAATAAAGTGAGACAGAAAAAAAAAAGAAAGATAATAATTTCTTATTAACGTCACGTATTCCTGTCCTAACATTTAAAATGGAGGTTTATTAGTGAATTTAAGAAGTATTTTTGAAATTTTATTCATAAGATTGTGTTCATTCATTCAAATGTAAAGAATTATTCAACTACTTGAATCATCTTTAAGAAAGATTTGGTTCCTTCATATTTTCAAAGAAGAGTTATGTATAAATAAGAAAGCTATTGATTTGACTATACTCATTTTATTTCACATTAACTTATGCAAATTAGTTTTCTTATTGATCTTCTCTAATTTACTGATAAGATTTATATAATCCAAAAGAAAATAGAAATTTCTCTTCATCATTTTTAAGTGGCATGCCAATATTTCTCACTTCAAATAGTAATAAGTACACATATTTATGTAATATCATATAAATCACATGTGAATATATGTGTGCATGTATCTGCAAGTATATACACTCCTGTTCATCCATATGCTCAATGTTTTTGATGTGGTCTGTTTCTACATGATAGTTATTGATGTTCCCACTTCCATTAATTTTGTTTTTTTGAGATAGAGTCTCACTATGTTGCCCTTGGTAGGGTGCCATGGCATCATAGTTCACAGCAACCTCCACCTCTTGGGTTTAAGCGATTCTCTTGCCTTAGCCTCCCAAGTAGTTGGGACTACAGGTGTCCACCACAACACCCGGCTATTTTTTGGTTGCAGTTGTCATTGTTGTTTGGCAGGCCAGGGCTGGGTTCAAACCCGCCAGCTCCAGTGTATGTGGTCAGCGCCCTAGCCGCTGAGCTACAGGGACGGAGCCAGATTATTATTATTTTTTTTTTTAGAGACAGAGTCTCACTTTGTCACCCTCATTAGAGTGCTGAGGTGTCACAGCTCGCAGAACCTTTAGCTCTGGGGCTTAGGTGATTCTCTTGCCTCAGCCTCCCGAGTAGCTGGGACCACAGGCGCCCACCACAACGCCTGGCTATTCTTTTTGTTACAGTTTGGCCGGGGTTGGGTTTGAACTTCCCTCCCTCAGTACATGGGGCTGGCACCCTATTCACTGAGCCACAGGCTCCGCCCAAGATTAATTTTTTATTAAAGCAGAAATATTATTTGATGAGCCTGCAGCTGTTGGGGATGATGCTCCAGTAATGGAAGGCCGTGTGTCCCTGCAGTGCAGTGATGTCCTTTCCTTTGGACGTGCACTCAGCTCTGTGGTTGTGCATCCCAAGACAGTTCTACATTGAGTATTTTGAACAATGTCCACCCTGCTGTCCACAGTGACTGTCCTCAGGCACACTCCCACCAACACTGCGAGTGTTTCCTTGCCAACATCAGCTCTTTTCTTTTCTTTTTTGATAACAGCCATACTGCCCACCACAACGCCCAGCTATTCTTTTGTTGTAGTTACCATTGTTGTTTAGCAGGCCAAGGCCAGGTTTGAATCTGCCAGCCTCAATGTATGTGGGTGATGCTGTAACCACTGTGCTACAGGTGCTGAGCCTGATAACAGCCTTTTTAACTGGAGAATGACCCTTTTCTAATTTATTACCTGTCTTTCTTTCATCAATTTAGGGATCTTGGATTGAATCATGGTGCTGAAAGCCACAGGCTGCACAAGGCACTAAAGGGCAAGCAAAGTGTCTCTTGATCTGTTATAGTGAATGGTGTGGGGTGGGCACTGTGTTCTCCTCCCAACAAGACCTTCACCTGCCTGATCACTTTAACCTTTATTCAATCAGAGGTGGACGTACCCCCTGGGTGAGAAAATGGGCCACATAACAGGACATACACTGAATATTTTAAAGGGCTTTATGAGTTTCTGATCCTACTATATTCAAAGACTCTGCATTGTAAAGGAGGACAGCGATAAGACGTGGCACTACTTCAGAGTGGGACTCAACCCCATCAGACAGGGGACTCGGTCACACAGAGCTTAGGTCCGGATGTAACAACACTCAGTGTCCCTTGTTTCGTCTTGGATGACACAGAGGACAAAATCAGAGAAAGGCAGCTGGGTGCAGGTGGTGCTCGTCTGGGGTTCGGTTTGTCCTGACTGCATTTCCAGATGGAAACTTCCTGGGCTCTTGACCTTGGAGAAGAGACACAGTCTCAGTGAGACTTGGTGCCATCATCTTTAAATTTGTTATTAAATTGTTTAATAATTTAATAATAATTAGTAATTATTATTATTATTAATAATAATTTGTTATTTTATTAATAACAAATAATTATTAATAATTTGTTATTTTTCTTTTTAGAATATAAAAGTATAAGTTTATTTTATATTAGAAATTATCTTAGATTGTATATGAAGCCCACACACTGTACTCCATGATTGAACTAATGTACACAGTTATGATTCAATAAAAAAAAATAAAAAAAAAAAAGAAAAAGGGAAGAGAGTGGGGGGAAGAGTAAGAGAGAGGAAAGACAGCAGAGAACAGGGAGTGAGAGAAGGGAAGATGGATGGGGGAGAGAAATGGAGCCAGAGATGGCATGGCATCCCAGAGAAAGAAAGGGATCATGTCAGCCCTGGGGTCAAGTGTGAAGATGCTATTTGCTATTTGGATCAGCTTTCTTCTAGTTAAAAAAAAAAATCTTTTTCTCTCTAATGATTCACGCTTATTGATCATATTTGCCTTAATTGTCTTTTTAAGGCAATTTGAGCTTTTTAAAATAATGTGCCTCAAAATACATCCAGCCTCTATAATTGCAAAATTCTAAATTTGCTTCTGCACCTTCACGGACTGTATTTATGACACTAGAACTCTTACCTCACTCCCAGAATCTGAGTTAGTTTCCTATGACTCTGGTCACAAAGATTCACAAACTAGGTGGCTTATAACAATACACGTTTATTCTCTTGCAGTGCTGGAGGCAGCACCCTGACCTCACTGCCCTTCCCTACCTTGGCGAGCTCTGGGGACAGAGGAGAGATGCAGTCTCCTCCCCACTCCCAGGTGATAGTCCCTTGGGAGACCCCAGGTCATTTTTCCAGCCAAGCAAAATGAGCCATTAGGTGCATTGATCAAAGTTCTTCCAACTGGAACGATTTCACATCACCACTGTCCTTCAGAGATAACCCAGAAAGGAGCCTTCATGCCTCAGTTGTCCACCTTGGGTGGTGCCTGTGCATCACGGAGAACCATCCAGTAATCAGCCTCGAGCCTTCTCTTCCTCTGTCAGCTGATCACAGGGAAACCCCCACAGTAGCCCTTACACCACAGGTGGGAGACACACCATGGGGATTCTGATAGCTGTTGGGTCTAGTTGCAGGATCAGTTTGAGAATCCACCTAATCGGCTCGGCGCCTGTGGCTCAATGGGCTAAGGTGCCAGCCACATACACCTGAGCTGGTGGGTTTGAATCCAGCCTGGCCCGCCAAACAACAATGACGGCTGCAACCAAAAAATGGCCGGGCATTGTGGTGGGCGCCTGTAGTCCCAGCTACTTGGAAGGCAGAGGCAGGAGACTCGCTTGAGCCCAGGAGTTGGAGGTTGCTGTGAGCTGTGATGCCACAGCACTCTATCCAGGGTGACAGCTTGAGGCTCTGTCTCAAAAAAAAAAAAA
>CAUYRH010157556.1:0-11202 GCA_963574655.1 Perodicticus potto | reverse complement strand
GATCTCAGGACAGGTGCAGTCTTAATTCTTCAGCTGTTTGGTGGAAGTCATCTGGGCTTAGGCTTTTTTCTTTCCCTCTCTCTCTTTTTTTTTTTTTTTTTTTTGCAGTTTTTAGCCAGGGCTGGGTTTGAACCCACCACCTCCAGCATATGGGGCTGTCGCCGTACTCCTTTGAGCCACAGGTGCTGCCTTGGGCTTAGGCTTTTCTTTTAGGGAAGTCTTTAAATTGCTATTTCTCTCTCTTTACTTGTAATAGGTAGATTTAGATTTTATATTTGTACTTGAGCTGGTTTCAGTAATTAGTGTCTTTCTAGGAATTTGTTTGTTACCTTTTCTTTTTGGCATGCAGTTTTCATAATATTCTCTTATTATCTTTTTTATTTCTCTATTAACCAGTAGTGATGGCACCATTTTTCATTCTTGATTTTAGTAATTTGAGTTTTCTTTCCTTTTATTTTTCCTTGGTCTGTCTACATGAAGTTTATCTTACTGACTACACTTTTATTTTCCACAGTCATAAACTTTTCTCATGCCCAACTCTTCTTTATCTACTTTTATTATTGTTTATGCCTTCTTATTCACTTATTAGGGATGGTTTTTCTTATTTACCTTTTTGTGCACCCCAAACATTTATTTAAAAATATTTGTCAGTATTTTCTATCATTTAAACTTCACCAGGACAGAATTCTTCCTCCAGTATTGATATTACTGATTGTCTTTTGGAGCACCGAACGTGTGTAGTTAAACTTCTGGCTTGCAGGCATGCGCTGAGAGGGAGGACCTTTGTTTTCTGTTTTCTCCCTTTACATGTGCTCATTTTCCCATGGTCTTTTGGTTTCTGCAGTTGCCTTTTCCTGTTTCTCTGGGCCCCTTTCCCCGCCAGGAGTTTGTGTTTCTCCCTCCAGACTTATTAGACCCCTGGCTGTAACCCACACAGCACTACGCATTTGTGGGAGTTCTCCTGCCTCTCCTTCCCCACTGTGGAGTTTCTCTGCCACCTCTTGGCTTCCCAAGGTCAACCCGGCCCCCGTACCCCGTCTTGTGTGCACACTAGTTCTCTTTGTCTCACGGGAGCTGGTTCTGGCCTTCCTTTGCTGCCTTCTTGCTCTGGAGCTCCACAGACGCCAGGCCTCAGCCTCATCGCTTTGTTTCTGATTTGCTCCTTGTTCACAGAGGGGGTTCTTTGGTGTCTGGTATTTTATGGCTTTGTTGTTTATTTACAGTAAAAAGAGTGTCTTAAAGCAAAGATGTACAATACCATCTTGGGTACAAACAAGCTGTTAACAGTGATGTTTTAGAAACTTAGCTGTTCCAGGTTTGGACGCCTCAGTATGGAACAAACCGCCGAGAGACATTGTCTTATAAGGGTAAGGAGAAAATGCACGTGAATGTTAGCCACCATATAATTTTGTACGGAGTGTAAAATGTTAAATTCTGTTCTAGAAAGAATTCGGATAGGTAATCCTTAAGGTAGACATATCCGAGTTATTACTGTGCTAATTAACGTTCCTGTCACCAAGCTGGGACCTCATGTTTGGTAGTGCTATAGTATCGTGTGTGCACACACACGGGTGGGTGTGTGTTTGTGTGTCAGAGAGAGAGGCAGAGACAGGGATAAGGAAGGGATTATGTTTCTGATTATCTTATTTTCTTATGCCTGTGCTGGTGGCAAAAAGAACTCAAATTTAAGGGTGTATTTAGTAAAGTAACCGTTTAGAACAGACTGCGTTGCAGATAATCGGATCCTGATTTTGGGACTTCCCATGCCATTCACATAAAGCATTGTACAAGACACATGGGTGCACAATTAATACCTAATTAACGTACACTTTGTTAAGGTTCCAAAATAGGTAATGATGGCAACATTTAAAACAATTACGAGAGTAGGTGGCTGCCCTGAAGTGAGTAAAGTGGCAACAGGAAGCATTTATGTTGAGATTTTCTGTGTGAGAGCCAGGCATTCTCACGGGAAGTTTAATAAGTCCTTATATGTGGCAAGGGTTTGGCTAATGCACTGAACAGTTAGGTTTCAGATAACTAAGTTTACAAGACACTTACAAAAGCTACAACATAGTGCGGTGTTTCAAAGAGGGATTCTAGAATCTATGACCTGGGCACTTGTCTGAGATGTCACCTGGGCACTTGTCTGAGATGTCATCTATAAAATGGGGTGATAGCGGCCACACATTGCTGGGACGTCCTAAGTATTAACTGAAAGTGTATATGTGGAGTCTGCCATCTATGCCTGGTACATGAGTACTTGGTAATGTTCGCTCTGCTATGAATAGAATTAGGAGGGATCAACAATTCATGTATAAGTTGTCAAAATGCATTCAGTTGTAATCATTTACTAATTTACTCAAACACCAAACAGTATGTGTTAAACTGAGTGTGAACCAGATGAAAACATTTTTGTGGGGAACTGATGTAATAAACAAATGTCTGTATTTGACATATTGGTGATAAAGCCATTTAAAATTCTGGCCAGAGCAACAGAGAGAGACTCTGTATCAACAACAACAACAAAGTCTGTACAGATTCCTAGGTTGGCGGTCCTCAATCCCTGGCTACAGACCAGTGTCAGCCCGTGGCCTGCCAGTGAGTGACAGGCGTGGGAGGGAAGCGTCCTCCGTGTTTACAGCTGCTCCCATCACTGGCGTCTGCGCCTGCTCCCCACCTCCTGTGACAGCAGGGCCGGCATTAGATTCTCACAGCAGCGTGCACCCTGCTGTCAGCTGCCCATGTGAGGGGTCTAGCTGTGCACTCCTTATGAGAATCTAACGTCTGATGATCTGGGGTGGAGATGTCTCGTGCTTGAATCATGCGGAAACCATTCCCCCCATCCATGTCTGTAGAAAAATTGTCTTCCAAGAAACAGGGTTTCGGGGCCCCCAAAGGTTGGGGATCGCTGGTGTAGAAGCAGCTGAATTGTGCCTCCATAATGCGTGGTACTGGACGTCGTCCCCCTCCTGTGAACACCCATGCCACTCTAACTTTTTATATCATGTGTTACGTTTCTTATTCATTTGTGTATGTTTGTTATAACTACAGTGCCATATGAGTTATTTAAACTGGGACATTTGGGTCACTAAACAGCAGTCCTATTAACACTGAAGCCAGCTGGGTGGCAGGAGGCAGAAACCTCTTGGCTATCCAGGGCATGTGACTATTGTACTTACCCCCGTCTCTGGGGTATCAGATGAATCTTCTTTATATTCCAAAAAGCCCTCTTGACTAAGCTGGTGATAATAGGTAATCCATAAAAAATTAAAAGGAGTTACCAATTAGTGCCTAGACATAGGCAGACAGCAAATCATTTTTCTTTCTTATAGACTCCTTTAATTTGAAGAATTGAAAATGTTCACCTGCTCTCTAAGCAGGAAACAATCTAATTTGTCTCCTTAAGTAGGAAGTCAGTGTTTGGCAACATGAAGACAGAGCATTCCACCAACTATGAAGAGAGACAAAACTGATCAAGAGGATGCATTTTAGAAAGGAGTGTACTATTTCCAAATTTTCCACACAAGTACAAACCATTGATACATAGTTATCTTTCTTTAAGTTGTAAAATATTGTTTACAAGCTTCGTTAATTGGAATCGTTTAAAACCACCCCATTGCAGTTAGTGTTTGGGTGTTGTTACAAAGTCAAAGTACACTGAGGCACGGGTTTGCCTTTGCTTCCCCTAGACAATGTTTCTTTAATGTATTTTATAATTTGACAATATTCTTTCCTAAAAACTTTATTTCTTCCAAGCTCAGCAAGTTGGCCTATAGCTGATGGGACATTTGGAGTCTTCTGGGAGTAGGCCTTGTGTCATGGGGAGTCAGAATAATTGATACGTGTATTTTGATACTGTGCCACAGATATCAAGTTAAGTTTATGTCAAAGGAGTGTTCTGTTTGGTTGGTTGGAATATGTTCTGAGAATTGGCATTCTAGGGGATTATATGAAATCTCTCCATAAGTCTTTCTTATGTGTCAGACTATCTAGCTAGCTAGAAATCACCCTTTTATATATCATTCATCTTCTATGTATTTATCCGATGGTATATTGCATTTGATTTCTTTTTTTCTGGCAGAATCTTATATATGAGTTTTGGGGTATTTTTCATATTTTTGGTTTATTATTTCTAAATCCAAAGGGAATTAAATTGGTGCCAAATTGTATTTTGAAACTTCTCCTTGGTGTAAAGCCCTTCATTGTGTGTGTGTGTGTGTAAAATATGAATTCAAACTTAATTGCTACTTTAAACCAACCAGGTTATTGAGATAATTACCAGGGATTGGGAAGGCAGACCACTTTGATGGTGAGGAGGAAAACCTCAGTAGCCCGAGGACTCCAGTTTGACAAGCCATGGGGTGCTATTCCTGGGGAACGGCAGGGCAGCCTGGGCCGCACTTGTGCCTGGTGCACTGGCCCTGTGCTGCAGGCATCATGTCGAAGCTGTTCATTTGCATAGATGTTCAGAGTGTTACCGGGAGCGAGGCATGATAAATTGTATTTACATTCTACAAAATGAATGTAATGATATTGAATTTGGTAGATGAGTGCCTGTCTTAAGGACATAAATATCATCCGTCTAGAAGGAAATGGATATGAAGAAGTGGGTTTTTTGGTTTGGTTTGCTTTGTTTTTATTTTTTGCCTTTTGTTATTAAAGAAAAAAGGAAAGGAGTTGAGTTTGGGAACTGTGCTCACTCTGTTCATACAGCGTTCTAAAAGACCTGTGGATCAAGAACTAATATTCACTGGATTTAAGGGCTTTGAGGCTTCTTTGTAATTCTGAGACATGTTTATGTGGTTTAGGTCAATAAACAACGCCGAGAGTTTGCTGCAAACCAGGTGCTAATGGAAAATGAGGGTCCATCATTCACAGTCCATGTCAGGGTGCTTGGAGCGTCATGATGGGAGAGATACCTGCAAATAAAAATTATAATATAAAATATTCAGTACTGTAGCAAAAATATGCACAAGTACCATGGAGTGTAGGTGAGACGCCCTTGGTCCATGGAGGAGGAAGGTGACAGGAAAGCTCTTCCACAGGACACAAAGTCTTCCGTAGGTCAGTCACAGGATGAGTAAGGATCAGATGGGCTGAACAGGGAGGGGAAAGTAGTAGGGAAGGAATTCAGAGGTTCGGGACCTGCAGAAGTGTGGGGCCGAGAAGCAGCAGGTGCATGGTATGGCAGACCCACAAGACCTTTGGGTTGATAGGAACATATCATTGCAGGGAACAGGAGTAGAGGAAGAAGAAAAACCGAAGAAATGTTCAGTCAGTTGAAAATCAGCAAAACCTGGTGACAGTGCGTAGGGTGTGATGTAAACGGCGAAGCGATGGAAACTCCCCGGTCTCTGGCGCAGACAGTGTCAGGATGGCTGTTGGCCCAGAAGGTGGTATTATTTGGATTGGAAGAAGAGGTGCTTTCTTTTGGAATGACACAGCCCTGTGGCAGGGTTGTGTGTAGAGCCCAGGGTGGATTTCCGCCTCCACTTGTCCCTCTGCCTGGTGCTCTTGGGCAGTGCGCAGTCTAAACAACTGTGAGATGGCTGTGGGCAAATGGGTGGCCAGTTGTCATTAGTGCAAATAGGAGGAGAAAAGAACTGAGAGGTAACGAGGGAAGAAACGACAACGCTGGCTTTTGCACCTGTTAAGTTTGTGGTCTGTGGACGGTCATTGTTCAGGTGACAATATCAGTGAAGAAGTTGGATATATGATCTTAAAGCACTGGAGAATGTAGATGACTTAGGGCTATGAAACAGTTTTCAAAATTGCATTTCCATTGTTAAAATTATTGAAAGCGAATGACGTGTTGAATTATAGCTTCCATGGTAACTTGGTGGTTGGGTTTCCAAAACAGTTGACCTGCTCTGTAAAATACTCATTTCAAATAACTTTTCAAAGAGTATCTGCCACCGTTGATCAATATACAGAAGAATGGTCATGAGGAATTAGATTGGTGAAATTTTTTTTCTTATCTTCTCTTTCAGATTGCTGTGCTGTGCCTTCTATGATTAAAACCTCTTACTAAGAACACCTGTCATACCATGTGAGTACAGACCCTTTCAGGGACATTGCAGTGACTCCTAATTGGTGAGGTCGGTTTCAACTAAGCAAAAAAAGAAGCCTTTTGTTCCAGCTCAGACTTAAAGCAATATTGTCTATTTTCTTTGTGATATAAATTCTAGATCAGATAGAAAACCCATGTCTATTGCCATTATTATTATTATTATGACTATTTTTTTAGGGGCTATACAATCACAAGTGAAACTTTCGTTTGCTTGTTATCACATTATTTATGACAACCAATGATAAGAGAGATAATTGAAAGCATATTTTTTGGGTTTGCTTTTATAATTCTGAAGGGAGAACCTCCCCCAACTTTTATGTGGCACTGTTTTACAGAAGACCACTGCTGAGGAGTGCTGAAGAGGCAATGAAACAGCCCAGCAGGAAAAGGAAGCTTAGTATGGATTCCAGAGAGCATTCGGATCAGGACGGATGCTCGGTAAGAGGCCAGCGCCCGGGCCCTCTGAACCGTGTGCTCACTTCCACTTCATGTAACCAGACTGGGGTCGGGGTGGGGGTTCAGCCACTCCAAACTGCTCGTTTCTATGTGTTTTATGTATAGCGGCATAGAATATAAGTGTTAGTAAAGTCTGGTTCATTTTTAAAGGTAACCTTCCTTTTAAAGGTGAAAGAAGACCTTTTCTTTTAGGAAGGGGGGTAATTGATCATTAAATAAGAGAATGGAGGTTGTGTGCATTTATGTGTGTGTGTAGAAAGAGAGATTGACAGAGAGAATTTTTGTTTTAACATAACTTACTTTTTATTAAAAGTATCTTGCATTAGATATGGATATTTTCTGGGGGTTGCACATATTTTAATGTTAAAGGTTATCCGTATCCATTGGATATGAATATTTTCTGGGGTTTGCGCATATTTTAATGTTAAAGGTTATTTTTCACGTGTAGTAATGTGAGTTTTCCCCACCTAGGAACACTGATAAAAGGATGATGTAGCATGAGTTAAGTGTCTTTTTTAGTTGAGAAGCTAACAAACTGTCCAGTGACATTTCTCCCCTCAAATCCACAATCTGGGTAGTAACTAAGTCTCTAATCAAGGCAATATAGTCAACGCTAAGAAATAAAAATTAAAAAACAAGAAACAAGCCCTTAGATCCAATTAGGGGAGCCCTTCTACACACAGGCTATTCAATACCGGTGATGTTATGACTCCGTGAGTCTGGAAGGCGTCCTGATCACCCTATTCAGAACATTTCCTTCAAATAGCCTTTCTCCGGTTTCCAACTTATGAATTAAGATACGATTTCAATTCTATTTCAGAAAGCTTTTTGGAAGTTGTTTTATGTACAACGCCAACTTTTAAAAGGTCGCTAAAGTTAACTGGACAAAAAACTAGGCAGAAATCACTTTACAAAAAAGAGGAAAAGCCCCAAATGCCCCTTTCTACAGAGAACCCACAGTTCAGTTTTATTCAGAGCAAAGGAAAAAGAAACGTTCATCGTAAAGAAGAAAGTCAGCCACAGGTTTGGAATCTGTACCCCAACTGCACAGGCAATGGGGACAGTGTTCTGCTGATAAATGGATTTGCTGCTGCTTCTGTCTTCTGTTTGTCTAATATTAACAGTTACAGACAGCACCATGCGTCTAATAGTTGAAATAATACTTACACCGTTCCAGTGTCAGGCACGACATTTCATTTCTCTTTGCTACCTGGGCTTCCTCCCGTTCAGTAAAGTCATTTTTGGTATTGACGGTCTTTGCAAATCTCTCCAGTCTTGCCCTTGATTATATTGGCAACAGTCTTGCCCGTAACATCAAGCAAACCTTTGATGTCTAAATAGTTTGCAGCCAGAATAAGTTCATAAGTGTTTCTTGGTCAACTTTCCGGACTTCCTGGTCCCAAACCGGGATAGCGTCTGTTCGCTTTGCTTTGTTCTAATCACGCTCAGGAGGAGGAGGGTCGGCCTTGTGGTGGGCGCACCCCTGAACGAGCTTTTTAAATATTGCTGCATTAACATTTGGTAGAAGCACCGGGTCACCCTCTCCTTCGTCCGGTCCCAAATCTTCCAACGTGGTCTTGAGAGTCACCGACTGGCGATTTCCACATCAACTTCAAGTATCTCTCCATCAGAGCCCTGCAACTTAATGGACGGCCTGGCCGGTCTCAAAGGATGGCCGGAAGCTGCTGAGAGCTGAGGGGCGACTACCCCATAAAATGAAAGACAGAGGACAAGGCCACTCGAGAGACTGACTTTTTAAAAAGGGAATTGGCTCAGGCAGTCATGGGGGTGACAAGTTTGAAATCTACAAGGCAGGCGGCAGGTTGGAGGCTGCGTCTTGAGTCCCAGCTCAGTCAGGAGGCAGAATTCCTTCACGTCAGGGGACCGGAGCTTTTTCTGTTAAGGTCTTCAACTGACTGAATGAGCTTCACCCACATTATGGAGAGTGATTGATCTGCTTTACTCAGTCTACTGACTTAAACGTTCACCACTATCTTTAAAAAAGTCCTTCATAGCTGGGGTCCAGCCCCCTGGGGGAGCTTGGTTGTGTCTCTTAGGTCAGTTCCAGGAGGGCGTAGGGCTCTCTGGGTGTCCCAGAAAACAGTTTTCAGTTTGGAAAGTTACTGGGCCCAGACTTCGCAGGCCTGCGTTGGCCTGAGGTTGTGTGAAAAATGCCGTTCCCCGTAGCAGTTTTGAGGAGATAGTGTGAGGAAACCCAGGACTTGATGTGCTCTAAGTTATTCCTGGGTACTGGCTCCCCAGATTGGTCCCCAGACCAGAAGCATCAGCATTATCTGGGGGTCTGTGAGAAAGGCGAATTCCTTGGCCCTCGTCCAGATGTGTTGAGGCCCAGCGACCTGTGTTTGTGCAGCCCGGGTGATTCTGACACTAGCTTATGTTTTTGAGAACCATCGTCCCGGGGAAATAGCTGGATGCATCTTACCTGCACATTGTGCTATACTGAATTAATATTACTCTTAAATTTTTCTCTTAATACTTGAGACCACCTCCCCATCCAAATGCATTTTCTATTTTTATCAGTATTATCTCTCTATAAGCTGCTAAAATTGTTGTCACCTCTGCTTAGCACCCAGTTATCTTGCTCCACAACCTGGGTGTTGAAACTTCCATCTCATCTGCCCTGGCAGCAATCTCAATTTACTCTTAAAGCTGAATGCATTTTGTAACTTAATCTTCCTGCATTTATCATTGCGTCTACTTGATGCTGGGATTTTCCCTTTATTTGAACTCTAGAAGTGCCTAAGATGTAGGTATGGGACCTTGAACAGCTGGACTTTTTGAAATGTCTGTTCATTGATGTTCCTGGTAACTCACGGCATCTCCGTGCAAATAGATTTCTTGAATTGATGGCAAGCAAACATATTTCTAAAGGACAATGTTACTAATTGAAGTTTTGAGGTGTTTGGAATATCCTGTTATTTTCAAGGGTGTTCACATATCAAAATTGAAAAGATGCACATTTAGGATGAATTTCACAGTGCACAGCCTCTTTGGGGCTCATGGCCGTTTTTATTAGTTGACTTTAACGGTTTAATACAGAAAGCTGTAATCACATCTGGGGCTGCGGTCAGTGTGGAGAGAGGGTTCAGTTGTGCTGGGATTTCGCCAGCTTCCTTGAAATATGGATAACATCCTTTACTCTATGTGTTACCCTTCTGATTTTATATGTGGCATTTTTAATCAACCAAGTAAAATCCCAGTGGCAGAGTAGGCGCATAAAATGCCAAGCAAAGGCACAGTTGGGTGTTTCTAAACATCTGCTTCTGGGACACTAATTTCAGGTCTTGGTTATACAAAAAATTTTAGGTGCTAATATTAATATTAGACTGTCAATGAATGTCTTCCTAATCGTCTATGTTATTTCTATATAGAATTTAGAAAATATTTATTTGTGCTTTCCAAAGAACAGTGATACGGTTAAAAATGCCAAACAATACAGACAAGTACTAAAACAAGAAGTAAATTCTTCACTATACCTCCTTACACATACACTAAACCCCCACATATTTTCCTAAAGGTGTGACCATTGTTCACAGTTTCTTGTGTCTATATGGGAAACAAAAACAAACAAAAGAAAGGTTAAAAAGCCCGAACACTTTATACACAAATACACATACGTACACGTTTCCCAGAGGGGCTCCCATTCTGGTTGTTGTTCTGAACCTTACTTTTTTGTGCTTAATTATGTGTGTGTGTGTTTTGGGGGCTGTGAACTTTCTTTCCATGGTGCACAGTACTCCATTCTATGAATATACCCTAATTTATTTAAGCTGTGCCCTAACATAGACCTTCAATTTGGGGGGTTTATATAGTATGACAACCTATGTTCTTATTCATATATCTTTTTGATACAGGAATACTTTTGAAATTTCTTTATTGGTAATATTAGCAGAATTGTCATACTAAAGGATAAGGTCCTTTATGGTTTTTTTTTCTTCTTCGGAGGCAGATTCTTAATCTGTTACCCAGGCTAGAGTGCTGTGGCATCGTAGCTTACAGCAACCTCAAACTCTTGGGCTGAAGTGAGCCTCTTGCCTCAGCCTCCTGAGTAGCTGGAACTATAGGCATGCACCACCATGCCTGGCTTGTTTTTCTACTTGTAGTAGAGACAGGATCTCGGACATGCCCAGGCCGGTCTCAAACTCCAGAGCTCAAGAGATACACCACCTTGGCCTCCCAGAGTGCTAGGGTTACAGGTGTGAGCCATGCTGCCCAGCATGTTTGTTTTTTTTTTAAGGCAGAATCTCACTCTGCTGCCCAGGCTGGAGTGCCGTGGCCTCAGCCTAGCTCACAGCAACCTGAAACTTCTGGGTTCAAGCGATCCTCCTGCCTCAGCCTCCTGAGTAGCTGGGACTACAGATGCTTGTCATAACACCTGGATAGTTTTTCTGTATTTAGTAGAGACAGGATCTTGCTCTTGTTCAGGCTGATCTTTTTTTTTTTTAAATATATGTATTTTATTATTCTTCATTACATTATTTCCTCCCCACCCCCCCATGGTAAGACAGAATTGATTTACAGAAAAGAATACAGAAAACACCAAAGCTCCTGGTAGAGGGAGAGATTTCAAGTGGGGAGAGAGATGCTCTCTCCGTTCCTCTCCCGGTCTTTCCTGTCTCCTCCTCTAGGCCTCTAGCCTCAGGGTATATATAGGT